>CM024603.1:3213054-3440911 GCA_014182555.1 Eucalyptus erythrocorys
CTCAGTAAATTAGCAATCCGAGACATGAAACCATAGCCTCAATGAAGGACTTGACCACTTTAGAGATCAATCTGGATTGGTTCTTGAAAGATTCTTAAACTCGCCAAAAGAACAAAGACATTGCTTGCGCTTTATGAATCTTTTAGGAAACGATCCATTGATCTATGAGGTGGACAGTCCTTCATTGAGGGCTATGGTTTCACTGCCTCGATTGCCAAATTTTTCGAGAACTTGAATTGGAAGATAAACCAACAAAGCAACAACAGAAAGTGATAATGAGGGTGCTAGAAATGGTTGTTTTCTTGGATTCACAAGAAATTTCTTGGGATAGTTGTACTTCAAGGTGACATTGAGGAACATAAATTTGTCGTACAAAAAGAGAGAAGGTAGCTATATGTGGAGAAATTGGGTCGTGAAATCTACCCTATTAGTTGCAATTTTTTTGAGAAGTTCCATATATCACCGCATAGTAAGTCATTGATTAATCTTCTCCTCTCGGGGAGTTTCTAGTTGTACATTGTTATTTCCTTGCACTCGTACAATTTTTCATGTCGTAATTAAATAAATCAGCAACTATGATTGAAGACTTATTGGCAATCCTCGATATGTAGTTTAGGTGCAGATTTATGGGGATGTGTCTTAGACAGCATGGATCCAGACCGGGTTGTACAAGAAAACATCCTATTTGGGTTGGCCATGGACCCGTCAAATATCGAGAAGTAATTCAGAAATGTTTCCCTAGCCGAGGACGTCGAGATGTTTCCCTTGGTGATCATAGTCAAATAGGGGATAGAGGCGTCAATTGAAAATTACCTAAAAAGTTCTAAACTGTACAATTATTCTAATTCAGTCTTAAATTTTTTTAAGTCAATTAAGACCTAAACCTTTTTGTTTTTTCTAGTTTAGTCCATTCGGCCAAAATTGGTCGGCCGGGCGCTGACGTGGGCGTTGACAGGGGACAGCCCGGCCGGCGAACGGGATGTGGCAATTTTTTTAAAATATTTGTTAATATTTTTTTGATTTTTAAAATATTATTAAATATTTTTGAATTTTATTTTTTTCCCCAATCTTCTCCTTCCCTCTAGCCGGCCGGGCGAGGGCCTGGCGAGGGCGGGTTCCGCTAGATCTCGGCGAGGTTAGCCTCGCCGGCCCCTCGCCGACCACCGGCGGGCGAGGCCCCCGCTGTTCGGTGAGCTCGGCCTCGCCGATCCGACGGGCCTCACCTAGCGAGGCAGTCTAGGGGCAAGGGAGGGCTTGGACGAGGGCGGGCGAACATGGCGTTGCCGGACAGCATCGGTGGAGACGGGGTTGGCACCGCTAGGGTTCTGCCATCGGCCAACATCTCTCTCTCTCTCTCCTCTCCTCTCTCTAGGGGCGCGGGCGCCGTCTGCGAGATCGAAGGTCAAGAAGAGAGGCTTTGCGGCGAAGAAGAAGACTCCGCCATTGACGATGACGAAGAGAAGGGAAATGGTTTGGGCGGTCGACCCTGCCACGCTGGGGCGGGAGGCCCACGGATCTCGGTGAGGGCCAAGCTCGCCGGATCTAGCGGGGCCTCGCCCTCTCAAAGGCCGGCGAGGTCTCACCCTCGCCGGCCCTCGCCTTGGCAGGGCGAGCCTCGCCGGTGGCCGGCGAGGCCGCCCTCACCGGTGGCCGGCGAGGCTCGGCGGCGGGCGCAGCTCGGAGGAAGGAGAAGGTTGGGGAAAAAAATAAAAGAAGAAAAAAAATTCAAAAAAAATTTAAAAATATTTAAAGAAAATCGAAAATATTAAAAAATATTTTTAAAAATTTCCACTTCAGCGTTCGTCTACCGGTGTGCCTAGGTGTCACGTAGCGCCACACCAATTTTGGCAGGATTGGACGAACTGGAACAAAAACAAAACGTTTAGGACTTAATCGGCTAAAAAAGTTTAGGACTGAATTGGAATAATTGCAACATGTTTTAGGACTTTTTAGGTAATTTTTCCATCCTTAACCGCATAGGCATGTGCAATATGGGTAATATTGCTTGTTCTTTAATGGATTCTAGTCCATATAAGCAAAAATACATTACTGGAAAAGGCTCAATATCAAGTATATTCTCGAGCATGTAAAATAAAATACACCTTCAAGAGAGAGAGAATCATAACTTCCTCTCCCCATCACCATCTCGCACAAAACCAACCGAATGATTATATCACTCTCTTTTCAATCGCACGCAACGCTTCCAAGCAGCCGTGCTTTTTCTCAATATCTTACGCTTCGCGAGACGCAAATTTGCCGCATGAGGGCGATCTCAATAAACCGGGAGTGACAAGGGATCACCAAATTCACTAGAACATCGCAGCAAGCGTCGGTGATCTCGGGCCACGGTGAAAGATATTCTGGAAGGTCTGGATTCCACATTCCTCGGTCATGTTTTTGATACACAGATCGAGGGAGCTATCATAACCTGGCCCGGCTCGGGAATATGTTTAGCGACTCCCAGCTCGAGCAGGATGAAGCATGCAAGAAGGAGCGCAGAAAGGCAATGGCGGATCTGGCCATGTTTGTTTTGCCAATGATGTATCTCTCGCTATTTCTTTATTTGAAGGATGTGTTTTGACAGAAGATATACGGGAGCTTTTGATAATGATGTAAAGGAATGGTTAGTTACTTCATAACTATACTTCATTTATTTTATGTTTAATGATACTCTTTGTGCTCTTATCTTTTGTTCATGGTCATTAATTTGATTAAGACTTCAATTTAAAGTGTTAATTAAGCCATAATGACCTTCTTGACTTTTATTGCATACACACGTGTCAATTAAAAACATCAAATGCTTATAAACAAAATCCCATGGAATGACCTAAGGGGTTAATTAAAATCATCATGTCAATGCATGTAAATAATACGTGCCAAAATATGAGTATCATTTAGTTATAAAGGAATTCGCTTGCCCTTAAAAGTCATGCATGATGGACTACATTAAACCCATGGTCTGAATGGTTTTCTTTTGGTCCATTTGTTTCACTCTTAAAAAAGAATCAAGCCGGTTCGTGATTCTAGTTTTTTGGAATCTATATATGTGGTTGAGTTCTTTGGTTCCTAGGTAGAAACCAGGCCGAGAACCGAAGAACCTAAGAACTGAATTGAGAACCGGAGAATTGGCCATGCATAAGTCATGTATATCTCATTTTATCTTATAATTATTTTGTATACCTACTATGTGAATGTTTTATATAATCTCTCCGCCTTTTCAAGATAGATATTGTCTTAAGAAGCGCATTGTCATCGATAGATACAGTTTATGAGTTGAAGTGGAATGAATTTATAAAGTGAGGCTTTTTCTTGTTTTAGTTTAATGAATTGTAATTTTAATTTAAAACTATTATTAAGTGGTTAACTATGTTTGGTGTTTGCTTTGTGCTTAAATTTGGAACAATCTTTTATGGATGAATGAGATGAAGTTCAATAATTCATGTTTTACGTTACGATTTTTATTTTTTACTTAAAATGTTTACCTTTTATGGATTTTGCTATTGGTTTATAGGAATTTTATTATTGCTTTGACTTTCATTTTCCTTAAACTAAAATGAAACAAGAAATTTTAAAAAATTAAATAAAAATTGGAATTGGCCAATTTCAAGGTATACGGGTAAGTCTGGTCTTTGAGAGGTACTTTCCATATTCAAAAATTTAGAACTAGTCTCAATAGGTAAATTCCAGTTTTCAAGTGGAATGAGAACCTATCCTAGAATCACTCACTCTTACTTCAAAGTGGTACTAACGACTCTAGTTCTATTCTATCCACCATTTTTTTGTTCATCCAAAATCTTCTAAAGCTTTCCATAAAAACTTTTTCACCCTTTACTTAGGGTCCAGCTAACTTTCAAACACTTTATACGCATAATATCTTGTTCAACCGTAATAGAGGCAAACTTAACTTGATGGTGCCGGTGTGGAGGATCCGCATGTCACCTGTGCATCTATAAAATAATGCTCCACTAATAATGCACACATTAGCAACCTTTGATTATTTTCGCCATCTTCAAAACACCATAGAGAATTTCCTCAATAGCGATATCTAATGAACTTTCAATGGATTGAATTAAGAACTTAACAAATTGTAATATTGAGTAATCATCACAAGAATATGCTTTTTTTTTCTGGGTTACCTTAAACCTTTTTCTCAACTAAATACCTCAACTATTTAATTGTGGATCAATGTGAAGCCTTGGTTAAAATCACGAACAAAAAATATCAATGTGGACACTAATGCCGTTAAATAGCCATTAGTTGTCCACATTTGCTTTATTCTCTCTTTCTCATCACCTCAACCCAAATGAAGATGGCAACGGTTCTTGCCGAGTAAGAGAGTCACGCAACCAATTTTGCCCTAATTTTTTACGGGTAAGTGAGCTAGGTGAGTTGCCTAAGCAAAATCACATGGCATGGCGGTTTATTGAATGGAAACCGCACATTGAGTCAAATTCGAAAAGTCGAGTTACTACATTGAACAATATGTTTAGGTTCTCGATTGGAAAATATGCAAAAGCTGAGGTACTTTGCCACTTTAAAATGTTCACCATCATTTTTCAAATATTCGGTGCTGAAAAAATTCATTAAGAAGGACAACAATTTAGTAAAAACTAAAATAGAATTTGAGAGAATTATGCATATGGATTTCTTTTTATCAATCCTCTTTTTCTTAGACTTTGCCATGCCTTCTTGCAGGGCGTGGGAGTCGAAACTCACATTTGAAACTAAATCGTCATCACCTCAACCCTCCTTAGAAAATGGGATTCAAATCCCTCACCTTCCCCTTCCATGTTAGAAGAGTAGCCACTAGGGTAAACCCTAGTATTGATGCATGCAGATTCAGTAGGAAAATTACCTAAAAAGTCCTAAACCTATTGCAATTATTCGAATTCAGTCCTAAACTTTTTTTCATCCAATTAAGTCCTAAACCTTTCGTTTTTATTTCAGTTCAGTCCATCCGGCCAAAATTGGCCGGCCGGACCGACGTGGACGCCGGCCCCAGGGGACAGCCAGCCCCGGCAAACTTTGGCAGTAATTTTAAATATTTTTTAAAATTTTTCGATTTTTACATATTTTTAAATATTTTTGAATTTTTATTTCTTTTTTTTTTTTTCCCCCAATCTTCTCCTTCCTCCTCCGGCCAGACCGCCGAGGCGAGGCTGGCGAGGGTAGCCTCGTCGACCACTGGCGAGGCTCGCCCTCGCCGGCCGGGCGAGGGCCGGTGAGGGCGAGGCCTTGCCCGAGATCTCGGCGAGGTCGGCCTCGCCGTCCGCCGGCCAATGGTGAGGGCGAGGCCCCGCCAGGTCCGCGAGCTCGGCCCACGCCCAGCGGGCAGTGGCCTCGCCTAGCGGGCGAGTCTGGGGTGAGGGAGGGCTTGCGGAGGGCGGGCGGGCGAACATGGCGTTGCCGGACTGGACGATGGATACGGGGTTGGCGCCGCTAGGGTTCTCGTCATCGGCCAACATCTCTCTCTCTCTCTCTCTCTCTCTCTCTCTCTCTCTCTCTCTCTCTCTCTCTCTCTAGGGGCGCGGGCGCTGTCTGCGAGATCAAAGGTCAAGAAGAGGGGCTTTGTGGCGAAGAAGAAGACGCCATTAACAACGACGAAGAGAAGGAATGGTTCGGACGGTCGACCCTCGCCCTGGGCAAGGCCTTGCGGATCCGGTGAGGGCCGAGCTCACCGGATCTGGTGGGGCCTCGCGCTCACTGTGGCCGGCGAGGCGGGCCTCGCCCGAGATTTGGTGAGGCCTCGCCCTCGCCGGCCCTCACCTTCGGCTGGCGGGGGCGAGCCTCGCCAGTGGCCAGCGAGGCTGCCCTCGTCGGCCCTCGTCTCTGGCCGACCGGTGCCAGCTAGAGGAAGGAGAAGGTTGGGGAAAAAAATAAAAAAAGAAATAAAAAATTCAAAAATATTTAAAAATATTTAAAAAATCGAAAAAATATTTTAAAATATTTAAAAAATTCCCCACGTCGGCGTTCGTCGGCCGGCGTCCACGTCGGCGCCGGCCAGCCAATTTTGGCCGGATGGATTGAACGGAACAAAAACAAAATGTTTAGGACTTAATTGGACGAAAAAAAAAAAAAGTTTAGGACTGAATTGGAATAATTGCAATAGGTTTAGGACTTTTTAGGTAATTTTCCCATCCCAACTCCGCATAGGCATGTGCAAATATGGGTAATATTGCGTTTGTTCTTTAATGGATTCTAGTCCATATAAGCAAAAAATACATTCTTTGGAAAAGGCTCAATATCAAGTATATTACGAGCGTGTAAAATAAAATACACCTTCAAGAGAGAGAGAATCATAACTTCCTCTCCCCATCACCATCTGCACAAAACCAACCGAATGATTATATCACTCTCTTTTTTCAACGATCGCACGGCAACGCTTCCAAGCGCTGTGCTTTTCTCAAGATCTCGCTTCGCGAGACGCAAATTTGCCGGTGAGGGCGATCTCAATAAACTCTAAGTGACAAGGATCACCAAACTTCACTAGAACATCGCAGCAAGCGTCGGTGATCTCGGGGCCACGGTGAAAGATATTCTGAAGGTCTGGATTCCACATTCCTCGGTCATGTTTTGATACACAGATCGAGGGAGCTATCATAACCTGGCGCCGGCACAGGAATTTGTTCAGCGACTCCCAGCTCGAGCAGGATGAAGCATGCAAGAAGGAGCGCAGGAAAGGCAATGGCGGATCTGGCCATGTTTGTTTTGCGAATGATGTATCTCTCGCTCTTTCTTTATTTCGAAGGATGTGTTTTGACAGAAGATATACGGGAGCTTTTGATAATGATGTAAAGGAATGGTTAGTTAATGCTTCATAACTATACTTCATTTATTTTGGCGTTTAATGATACTCTTTGTGCTCTTATCTTTTGTTCATGGTCATTAATTTGATTAAGACTTCAATTTAAAGTGTTATTAATTAAGCCATAATGACCTTCTTGACTTTTATCGCATACACACGTGTCAATTAAAAAACATCAAGTGCTTATAAACAAAATCCCATGGAATGACCTAAGGGGTTAATTAAGACTGTCATGTCAATGCATGTAAATAATACGTGCCAAAATATGAGTATCATTTAGTTATAAAGGAATTTGCTTGCCCTTAAAAAGTCATGCATGATGGACTACATTAAACCCATGGTCTGAATGGTTTTCTTTGGTCCATTTGTTTCACGAAAAAAAGAATCAAGCCGGTTCGTGATTCTAGTTTTTGGAATCTATATTATGTGGTTGAGTTATTGGTTCCTAGGTAGAAACCAGGCCGAGAACCGAAGAACCTAAGAACTGAATTGAGAACCGGAGAATTGGCCATGCATAAGTCATGTATATCTCATTTTATCTTATAATTATTTTGTATACCTACTAAGTGAATGTTTTATATAATCTCTCCTCCTTTTCTCAAGATAGATATTGTCTTAAGAAGCGCATTGTCATCGATAGATACAGTTTATGAGTTGAAGTGGAATGAATTTATGAAGTGAGGCTTTCTTGTTTTAGTTTAATGAATTGTAATTTTAATTTAAAACTATTATTAAGTGGTTAACTATGTTTGGTGTTTGTTTTGTGCTTAAATTTGGAACAATCTTTTATGGATGAATGAGAATGAAGTTCAATAATTCATGTTTTACGCTACGATTTTATTTTTTACTTAAAATGTTTACCTTTTATGGATTTTTGCTATTGGTTTATAGGAATTTTTATTATTGCTTTGACTTTCATTTTCCTTAAACTAAAATGAAACAAGAAATTTTAAAAATTAACTGAAAAATTGGAATTGGCCAAAATTGGCCGGCCGGCGACGTGGGCGCCGGCGGGACAGCCCGGCCGACAAACTTTGACGTGGCAATTTTTTAAATATTTTTTTTATATTTTTTCGATTTTTATATATTTTTAAATATTTTTGAATTTTTATTTCTTTTATTTTATTTTTTTCACCAATCTTCTCCTTCCTCTGGCTGGCGGCCAGCACCGGCCGAGGCGAGGGTAGCCTCGTCGACCAGGCGAGGCTCCCTCGCCCTCGCCGAAGGCGAGGGCCGGTGAGGGCAAGGCCTTGCCGGATCTGGGGAGGTCGCCTCGCCGTCCTCACCGGCCAATGGTGAGGGCGAGGCCCCGCTGGATCCGACGAGCTCGGCCCATGCCGGATCCGGCGGGGCCTCGCCCTAGCGGGGGCGAGTGCGGGGGCGAGGAGGGCTTGCGGAGGGCGGGCGGGCGAACATGGCGTTGCCGCACCCGGACGATGGAGACGGGGTTGGCGCCGCTAGGGTTCTCGTCATCGGCCAACATCTCTCTCTCTCTCTCTCTCTCTCTCTCTCTCTCTCTCTAGGGGTGCGGGTCTGTGTGCGAGATCGAAGGTCAAGAAGAGGGGCTTTGTGGCGAAGAAGAAGACGCCATTGACAACGACGAAGAGAAGGAATGGTTTGGACGGTCAACCCTCGCCCGCTAGGGCAAGGCCTGCCGGGATCCGGCGAGGGCCAAGCTCACCGGATCTGGCGGGGCCTCGCCCAGATTTGGTGAGGCCTCGCCCTCGTCGGCCCTCACCTTCGGCCGGCGGGGGCGAGCCTCGCCAGTGGCTGGCGAGGCTGCCCTCGTCGGCCCTCGCCTCTGGCCGGCGGCGCGGCTAGAGGAAGGAGAAGGTTGGGGAAAAAAATAAAAAAAAAGAAATAAAAAATTCAAAAATATTTAAGAATATTTAAAAAATCGAAAAATATTAAAAAATATTTAAAAAATTCCCACATCGGCGTTCGTCGGCTAGCGCCCACGTCGGCGCCGACCAACCAATTTTGGCCGGATGGACTGAACTTGAACAAAAACAAAAGTTTAGGACTTAATTGGACGAAAAAAAATGTTTAGGACTGAATTGGAATAATTGCAATAGGTTTAGGACTTTTAGGTAATTTTCCCCGCGTCAATTTGAGTGGTGCACAAAAGCAAAGGATACAACTTGCGTGCACTTTGTATCGGGATGCATATGTGTATCATTTGCATGATCCCTTCAGCACCATGGATGCACATTCAACGACTAGCTTGTTTAATGTGATCTCCTCTCAAGTGTTGAAAGTATGTTTGTAAAACAAACTAAGTGTATGTTTCCTTATCCCACATAATAAAAATGTGAGGAAATGAACCAATTAATAAGGAGTAAAGAACACTGAGTGCCATAACTTGGCACGGGGACACTTAAGTGCCATAACTTTTTTTTGGTACACTTAAGTGCCACTTTTCAAATGGAACACTTAAGTGCCAATATCAGAGTAAAATGGAACACTTAAGTGCTACTCCAGCGAAAATCCGGCCAAACGGCTGACATGGCAATTTTCCGGCGATGGAGGTCCAAAACGGCGTCGTTTTTGCATGCGACGTGGCAAAAAAATGCAAAAACGACGCCGTTTCGTGTCGACGTGTAAAAATAATAAAAATTAATTAAATTAAATTAAAACTTAATTTTAATTAAAAATACTCTAAAAATTTAAAAATAAAAAAAAGGGTGGGGACGAAGGGGGCGGGCGGGCGGGGGCTGAGCCCTCGCCGCCGCCCGCCTCCCCGCCGTCGTCGGGAAGGGCCGGCGGGAAGGGGAGGGTCGGCCAGGGTCGCCGGCCCCCGGCCGACCGGCGGCAAGGGCGCGAGCCCTCGCCGGATCGCGGTGAGGGCCCGTGAGCCCTCGCCCAAATCCGGCGAGGGCTCGCTGCCCTCGCCGCCCCGGCGGCCGGGGCCGGCGGCGAGGGCTCAGCCCTCGGCCGCCCGCCCCTTCGTTCCCCCTTTTTTTAGAGTATTTTTAATTAAAATTAAGTTTTAATTTAATTTAATTAATTTTTTATTATGTAAACGGTGTCGTTTCTGCTGAGTCGGCGCCAACTCAGCTCTCCGGCGAGCCACGCAAGCATTAAAAAATAATAAACACTTGCCACGTAGGATTTCCGGCAAGGTGCCGGAGGTGGCACTTAAGTGTCCCATTTGAAAAAAAAGTGGCACTTAAGTGTACCAAAAAAAAAGTTATGGCACTTAAGTGTCCCCGTGCCAAGTTATGGCACTCCGGTGTCCCAAATTCAATTAATAAGTGTATGTTTCCTTATCTCACTTTTTCTCCGTCCGAAGGCGGCTCTCAAGTAGCTCGGTTGGGTGCATCGGTCGTGAGATTGGACAAGATCAACCCAGAGCTCTCAATGTGGGGTATTCAGATTCGCTCGCAATGCAAATGAACAAGATCATAGCCAATATCACTATCAAAATAGTCATCATAGCAGTCAGCACAATACAGCGAACGAAAGATTTATATCGTGGCATCGGATTCGAAAGGGGGGCGTGTGGCTGAGGCGGGTGGGGACGGTGAGGAAGGTCGAATGCGTTGTGTTTATCCAACTGATGTCTGCTCGGCAGAGGATGAGAAGCGGTAGCCATGGCCGCTATAGTCGAGGCGGAATGCGGAGGAGCCATGGAAAGAGGAAAAGGCCGAAACTGAGAAACTTGGCATAAAATGTCAAATAATGATGGGGTGTGCTCCCTAACTACAAGATTTTTCAAGAAATTAATTTAAAAAAATTCCCACCCGAAGGGATTCTTTGAATTAAAAAAATGAATTAAATAAAAAAAAAAATCTTAGGGAATTGAAAAAGCTTTATTGAAAGCATTATCACCATGAAATATTTGGCATTCCATGTAGACAGACCAGTTTAAAGATCTTTATTATAAGAGAAATAAATTTAGGATATCTATTGGCAACACCACCATGTAGAACATTTTCACGCTTGCAATTGTGAAGAAAATATACATTCATCATTTAACAAAATGAACACAATTACCAAAATCAATGCTTGAATCCTTATTTATACAACTTAATGTATCGATATATTCAACTTGAGCCAAAGCATCCAAGTTAACTAAAAAACCAATTCATGATCATGTTGTAACCAACCAAAATTGAAATTTATTTAGATATTTATGCTATATCGAATTTGTTTGTTTAATTTTTTTGCTTTTCTTCCCTTTTCTATATTTTGTATAGCCCAACTTTTCACTGTGCTAGCCAAATTTCAATTTAACATATCTAAAGTAGATGAGTATATAGTGTGTCTAAGTTCAGCAAATGCCACAACAAGACCCATTATAGTGTACAAAATTTTCACTTGTTTGATAATGTTTTGGAATCTCATTAAATTAGTGAAATACACGTGTTATGTGAAAATATTGTTGTGAGTACACTATGAAAGAATTGAGTTTTACATTTGTCATCACCTAACCCTTTTGAGGGAGAGAGACAGGTTTCGGGGTATTATCAATTTCGGGCCGATGGCCTTCTATTGACTCAAGTTCTCACTAACCCATACCTCATATAACATTGGGTGTTCATGTTTTTAATCATTTAAGCCTATGTGAATTTTGACTAAAGAGTCGCCACTAGCCCTTTTACCTGATTATGTTAGCACTAAGACTTACATTCTTTCGGTACCTAAACGATCACATGTTGGCCAACACCATAGCAGCCTATCTAAGAGTTTTAATAACATCCTAACAATTCTAGAGTAGGAAAGTAACATCCAAAATTGAAAAGCACAATCAATTATAATTGTAATAGGAAGCATGCAAGCATCCTAAAATTGTCCCTAAAAGAGAAAAAAGACAATAAAAAATGGAGAAGCCTATAATAAAGCCATAAAGGCTTGTCCAATTTTAGGATTTATTCTTTTAGGGTTTTCCATTTTTTATTTTTTAATTATTTTCTAAACTCTAATTTTGTATTGATTTTCAAATTTTCTAAATATTTTTATTATTTCGTAAAGTTTATTATAATTACAATTATTATTATTATTATTATTATTATTATTATTAATCATTTTTTATTTTTAATATTAAAAAAGAAAAGAATTCGAACCGGGTCTGACTAAACCGACCCGGACGACTAAATTTTACGATTTTCAATATTAAAAAAGAATTCGAGCGGTTGGACTGAAAAGCTAGACTTGTCTTAATTCCGGCCCACTCAGAGTTAATCAAAAGGCCCACCTACATTTTTCTACTCCGGCCCATGGTTAAAAGCCCGAAACCCATTTAAATTCTCTATCTTTCTACTTCGGCCCCCTTTTCTTTTTTTTTTCTTTTTTTTTTTTTTTTTTTGGTTTTTTCTCTCTTTTCTTTTATTGTTTTTGTCTTTTACTATTTTGTTTTTTTGTACTCCACCTTCAACCTCACGCCTTCTTCTTCTGCAACTTTCACTGACGCTGGACAACCACCACTAACTCCACAAGCATTCATTCCCAGAAAAAACAAAAAGAAAATACTTGAATCCACACACACCAACTCGGACGTTGGAGAATGTATCGCAAAGTCGCACGAAGACACAACAAAATACAAAGAAATTGAGCAGGATTCGACAAATGTAAACGCAAACCTGAATCGGCTTCGCCTTTACGCGTGAAAATTCCTCGGCCTTCCTTTAGGCATTTTAGCAAACGCATGATACGCATTTCGGACAGCAAGCTGGAGGCTTAGTCTCGACATATGAAGGATTGAATCGACATCATTAGGCACAGATGAACCAATATTTCAACCAATATTTCTATGCAAGATGCCTACGATGATGTTCGAGAAAAAAAATGAATTTTGAGATCGGGGGTGTCGAGAGAAAGAGCTCCTACCAGGGTTTGGGCTAGTGAACGGGCGGGATGTGGGCGGTGGAGTGAAAATTCTCCTTTTATATTCTCTCTCTCGTGATCATCTCTCTCTTCCACCTTCTCTCTCTCCCTCCTCCGCTTCGCCTTCGGAGCAGTGACGATACTCCATCTCCGATCCATCCTCGCCAGCGCTTCGCCCTCGACATTTCTCTCTGCGGGCCTCAACCAAGACCGACCCAAAAACGGCCGGCACCAGTCCTGGGGCGCGAGGTGAACAAAGAAGAAACGCAAGCGCAAGTGGAGAGAGGAGGAGAGCGTGTGGTGGGACCCGGAAGACACGTGGCACCATTTGTCGTCCATTAAATGGACCGTCCCCACTCGTGGAGGCCTCTGCCCGAGATTTTCTCGTAAAACAATCAACGCAAAACCTTCGAGTTTGGGACACCTGGAGTACCATAACTTGGCACGGGGGGACACTTAAGTGCCATAACTTCAAAATGGTACACTTAAGTGCCAATATCTGAGTTAAATGAAACACTTAAGTGCCACTCCGGCGAAGATCCAGCCAAACGGCTGACGTGGCAATTTTCCGGCGATGGAGGTCCAAAACGGCGTCGTTTTGCACGCCGACGTGACGAAAAAATGCAAAAACGATGCCGTTTCGCATTTGACATGTAAAAATAATAAAAAATTAATTAAACTAAATTAAAACTTAATTTTAATTAAAATATTCTAAAAATTAAAAATTTTAAAAATTAAAAATATTGAAAAAGGGGGGCGAAGGGGGCGGGAGGCTGAGGGCCGAGCCCTCGCCGTCGCCACCTCCCGCTGTCACCGAGAAGGGCCGGCGACGGGGGGAGGGGAGGGTCGGCCGGGGTCGCCGGCCCCGGTCGACCGGTGGCGAGGGCCGCGAGGCCTCGTCGAATCGCGACGAGCCCGCGAGCCCTCGCCCGGTCGGTGAGGGCTGCGAGCCCTCGCCGCCTCCCCGCCGTTGCCGGGAAGGGCCGGCGACGGAGGGGGGGGGTCGGCCGGGGCCGGCGCGGTGAGGGCTCGGCCCTCGCAGCCCATCCCCTTCGCCCCCCCCTTTTTTAAAATTTTTTATTTTAAAATTTTTAGAATATTTTAATTAAAATTAAGTTTTAATTTAATTTAATTAAATTTTTTATTATGCAGACGGGGCTAACTCAGCTCTTCGGCGAGCCATGCAAACAAAAAAAATAATAAAATAGTGCCACGTAGGATTTCCGGCAAGGGTCGCCGAGGTGGCACTTAAGTGTCCCACTAGAAAAAAAGTGGCACTTAAGTGTACCATTTTGAAGTTATGGCACTTAAGTGTCCTCCGTGCCAAGTTATGGCACTTCGGTGTTCTTTACTCCAAAACCTTCTCTAAGAAACCATGTACCAAATTAGTGGCATTTTCCTCTCTCTCTCTCTCTCTCTCTCTCTCTCTCTCTCTCTGTTAGAACATGTGATATTCAAACGTTTGACTTGTCAACCGGCGGATAGCCCACGCGCTGAAAATTAAAGCAATTAAAATGCAATTAAGCTTGTTAGATAACTCTAATTGGTTTAGACTTAAAAGATTCAATTAAGATAAAAATTGGCTTATTTAATACTTTAAAGGGGGGTTTCACTTAATTCATTTAGTAAGAAAAAGTAATTGATGATAATTAATATCTTATCTACCAAGCATTGATTCTATGTTTGGAAAGAAATTCTAAATATATAGTGACCGTCAAAAAACTATTTCTTTCATGTTTAACACTTGAAGATTATTAACACTTCAAATGAGCTCTTTAAGTTCTTAACGCTGATTTCTCAATATATGCATACAAATCAATACATTCATATAGATCGAATAAGACTCTAAAAGAGTAGTCAACGTAACCTCCAATTCAAAATTATCTTGAAACGAATACGTAATACAAGCAAGCATTTATTCATGCAACTCTCTTCATTTTTTTTTTTTTTTGGTCATTTACCCATAAAACAATTTATACATATTGTTGATTGGCTAAAGGCAAGGAATGCATAAAAATTTTAGCGTATGGGCTCTTTGCAAATGTGTGAGCCGGTCCTAGCATCACCCTTTGCATATCACAGGGTTTCAACAAAATTAATTGAAATTTAATATGGTAACTGTGGTCGCAGTTTCCTCCATATTGTAAATTTGAAATAACCCGTATTTTTCTTTTGGCTTATTGGGCCGAAGATTCCAGCCCTTCATCCCATCGAAAAATGTCCAGGCCCAAAACATTTCGATAGTCACGTCAGCCCGGTTCAAAGTTCAATGAGCCTAACCCATCATCTTTTTTTTGAATTGGTCACAGCCCATGAAGTGTTCAGAATCTCTTCATCTTTCTGCTCCATTGTTCAGGATTTGTGTCCATCCATCTTCGAACCGAGATACAGGAGAGTGAAGCTGTTCGAAACAGATCCTTCAGTTTCGTTTCAGTCGTAGGGAGATCCTCGGGATTTTATTGATCTCGATTAGTTGAAGTTAAAAAATCAGTCTCGTTATTTTCACAAAAAATCCATTCTCTGATAATGATGATTTATATCGTCTGTGAAAATAAATTCACAAAAAACATTTTATTATTAATGAAAATGGACATGTATACCGTTCAATTGCCTTTTGTTTTCGATTACCGACGTTTCGGAAAGTCAGCATTCAATTAGGGATATTTGCTTTGATCTTTTTCACTGCACTTGTCCAGCTCATTTCATTTTTGGAGTTGCACAGAACTAGCAATGACAATTAAAAGTCTGGTTACAGCAAAAACTGTTGAAACTTAATAGGTCATCCATAGTTAGAAAAATACTAAAAAAGACTATCGGTGTCTACGTTAGCGATTCCAAATCAAAATTGATTGGAGGTACCGAATTGGCACAAATGATGTTTAGAACTCAATGGCAAAAAAACATTAGGACTAAATTGATAAAATTATAATAGATTTATGATTTTTTTGGTAATCCTTCCCTATTTGAGATGATGAATGTGGGTGCACACCAGCTACACCCCCACATTCAAGAGTATCGAATCACAAACCCAAGAGAATTTGAAATAGAAAGGAAAAAAAAAAATCAAGCGCCTACATGCACAATTAAGAACAAAAATTCAATTTGCCACCCAAACGGAATATGCCGAGTCAACTCCAGCAAAAGTCCGACCAAAAAGGGGAAAAAAAAAAATCCAGCAAATAGACGCGAAACACCTATGTAGAAGTTGCTATAAAATAAAATTACCATTTTGATCTTGTACTTTGTTTTATTTTAAAAAAACTAGTCCTTTTTTTTTTTTCAACTGAAACTAAATTTCTTCTATCACATTTTTATCTGAAACATTATGAACTGTATAATTAAATTAAGTATTAATTCGAGATTCCTACCTTTTACAAGTGTGCTCAATTTGATTGAAAGTTCCATTAAGATTAGTCTCATTGTATGCAATAACCTTACATCTCATTTTGAGGATGATCTATATAACTAGGACAGCTATTAGATTAAAAGTAGATGATTTTTACCTGTTTTGACTATGGTTTTAACTCACTACTTTATACTCTAAATATTAAAGACAAAATATGAAGATTCTTTGAATTACAGTATTATTTATAAGTCCGCATAGAATTGATTGTATTACCCATTAAAGTTATTGGGAGGCTGTTAGTATCGAATGCTACTCAAATCTATTTATTAATTGTAATTTTTTGGGAGGCTAAAAAAAATCATTTAATATTGTTAACAAAACCATCAATAATAACTCTGAAACCCTTATACACGTACATACAATATATTTAAACTATGGCCAGCGTCACTAAAATTTCACGTGAAATAAAAATATGAAAAATTATACTTAAAATTGTAATAATTGATGTCGCGGTAGGACATTTAAAAAAAAAAAACTGATATGAGGCCTAAAATTATCGTAGAAACAAAATATAGGAATCAAACTCGAAAATGCCTAAGAGTACGAGGATTTTTAGTGTTAGAAACTTGTAGGCATAGGTCCATGTGTCGATGGTTGGTGTTGATTGAGCATATTTCATTCACTTTTGAATGAAAAATTATTGTCATCGGGAGACTAACTTGTGGAGTAAATTGCAATGAAATGTTGTGCATGATGAAAACTGAATACTGGGTAATAGTGTATTGTTTTTGTGACTTCCTCTATTTGGTTTGTAATGACCTATCGAGAATAAAAATCCACCGTGTCATGAATCCAAAGGAGTTATCTAGAATCAGGAGATCAACAAGGTAATTCGATCTCCAACGTCAAATTTGTCTGACGGGGATTGATGACCTCAACCGTTAGATAGGCCCAATCTCCTCTATTAAATAAAATGATGAGGGCCAATATATATTACCATTGTATCAATGGGACCTTTACCATTAAGTCGATTAGACGAGGACTCACATTCATTGCCGTTAGATCATAGAGAAATCCAACAGTTACAATTAGAATGAGTTTGCTTTCACTCGACTTTCTCCATAGATCCCTTTCTCTCTCTCTCTCTCTAGTTTCCACCTTCGCCACTGCCCTACTCTTCCCCATGACCATTCGTGTCCCCTCTTACTACTACTGCCCTAATAAAGAAATTTCTTTAGTATATTAACGTTTTACAACAGTAGACATAAGATCTCTGAGAATTTTGTTTAGGGTACGCTAATCTAGAGGCATGAAAAGGTTTCGCTAATGCGAATTATGTTGTATTGATATCAAGGTCACATTGACTTTTTTCCACTAACATACCCAAATGTGTTTAAATGGGTTGACCCATTTCTGACATGCATGCTTTTAAGTGTATACAAACCTATTTCACTTCATATGTCGGAAACAATTCGTAGAAAGGAGGAGAGAGTACAAAAAAGAAGAAAGACAAGGGATGCTGAAAACTAAAACTCTGATGTTAATCTTTCTACAGGACAACCAAGTTTACACCTGGAGTTGGATGATTTCTGAAATTTCTTGTCAATAATATATGTTACGATTTTCGAGATTATCAATACTATTCTTGCGGATTTTTTTTCCTTTTTATGTTATTGTATATGTAGAGCGGTGCGAGAGTTGCCCTCCTAAAAAAAAAAAAAAAAATCCTCACAACGAAGAACATAAAAGACTGATTAGTTATTCCTCAACTAACCGTAGTGCAGATTTACGATTTATCTGGTTGTTATTAGAGTGTATCGATTTTACGTTATGACATAATTATTTACGTAGGTTCACTTCGGGATGTAACATGTCCTCTCGAGTCCAAAAATCTGAAGTCATAAGTGATGGTGTCATGATTGCTATGCTTTCAAGAATGATGGGTCTATGTTAGTCCAAGAGGCGATTTATCCCAGAAGCTCGCTCTCTTGCTTATGCTCTCAAAATTCTATTTTTCAATCAAATGTATATACTTCCTGGCATGAATAACTTGGCTGGTGATGGCACAACCTCTGCAACTGTATTGGCTCGAGCAATGATCAAGTTTGGCTTGTTGGCAGTTTCATATGAGGCTAATCCAATCTTTATTGAAAAGGAATGGATAAGACTATAAAAGAATGGGTTAGTATTTTGAAGGAAAAGAGCCTTCCTTGAAAGAGCAAATGATAGATATTCGAGGTTATGGATTAATTTTTCTTTTTTTTGCGCTTTGTCCTAGAGATAAGCTATTCATGACGAAATTCTGAAATTTTTCAGCATTTTGCCACTGTATTATCATTCCGTGCAAGAAATAATGACTTTATTGGAAGTACAGTCATTCATACTATAGAAAAGGATCAGACATGATGGAGTAAGCTATATCGAGTCATCCTCATCTTGTGAAACCTCTGTTCTAATTCGAGAGGGAATGAAGGTGGTGAATTTTGCTTTAGGTTTGAGATGATATGGAGTTGGATGATTGTCTCTTTCAAATGTGGAAAGAACTCTTTCGCAAGCTTTCTACATCCCTAAGTCTGTCTCCTATAGGAATAAAGCCTCCATCAAATGCATCTACGGGCCCTGAGCTTATTGACTACGTACCTGTCTTTCAATAAAAAAACTCCCCTTTATAATATTTCGTAAGTTTTTCTTTTCTTTTCTTGTCTGCCAGATTGAGAAGGGCTACATGTTGCCTCATATCATTACAAAACAAGATAGATCTCTCGTGGATGTTGAGAAGAGGCCAAAGTCCTTACAACTGCTCAGAAGATTTCACATGTCCCAGAGAATACTCGTGGTGATGGTCTCCCTTGCGAGCAGAGATTGAGAGAGAATTGGAGAGTACGATCCAAGAAAAAAAAAATTGATTCAGGGATAAAAAGAAAAGTATACAAAATATATTCAAAGTTTAGTACGAAAACACAAAATTATTGCAATTTCAACCCCGTGGTTTCGTCGAAATTGAGTGAGCAGCCGCATACTTTTTCCGTATTTTTGTTTTCTATTTTGCTGCCGACCTCAAAAATATTTTCTGTTGGTTTCTTTTTGCCAGTAAAAGTGATTTTCTTTCAAAATGAGACCACCACTTTTAGAGAAACTGAGCAGAATTTTACAGTTTTTTTCTTTAGGGTGTGGAAAATTTTTCATTTGTCTTTAGAATGAAAGGGAAGAAATTTTTCATTCCCCCTTTTCTTAATTTTATGTTATTTATACTCCCAAGCAAGCGATATGAAAAATGAAATGAGTAGATAATGCCTCTTATATTATTATAAAAACCACGGAAAATCCTAAATTATGTCCACTGTGACATATTTATTTCAAGCTTTTTTTATGATATTAAAAACCCTAAACTTATATCTGTATGGTACATTTATTTCAAATTTGTATAATGTGATACATTTATCCCAAACTTATTCTTGTGACACAAAATATCCCAAACTCGTATCCGTGTGCCACATTTACCCGATAAATTTGGTGTTACAGAAAAAGTTTGGAGTTTTAGGGTAAATGTGTTATACATGTATGAGTTTGAGAATTTTGGCATTATAGAAAAAGTTTAGGATAAATGTATTGTATAGGTACAAGTTTGGAGCTTTTCGTATCACAAATATATATATATATATATATGATAAATGTGTCACAATGATTAAAGTTTAGGATTTTTGTAACTTTTTCCATATTTTAAAATGTCATAAAGATTTAAGATTTTTCAAAAAAAAAAAAAGGTTTGCGCAATCTTTCCCAACCTATTTGTCTAAAAAACATCACAGTAACTAGCATCGCAAAACTGACTTCTAATAGTAATTTACGGGTAAAAAATAACATGGTATCAAATGCAGACGATATTTTTCCCTTAAATGGCCTCAACATCATCGGGCATATCTATATACATATTAGGAAAATTACAAGTTAACTATTTTTTTAACTAAATCGCAATGTAATCCTTTCTTGTTTACTTATTTTATAGCAAGTTTGAGACAACTGCGGGTATTGTTGTAATATTAAAGCTAGAGGGAGTTTTAAACTAATCTGGTATTGGTTTAATGTTCTCATATAAATTTACTAATCCTGTTATAAACTAGCAATAATTTAATAAAATTGCTTTACAGATCGGGGGACGCAATGTCAGCCAAGAACACGTTTCTTAAACAGAGAACACGTTCTTGTGTCACCAACTCAAATGCACAAAGGCGCTAATTATCTCATCCAAATATGTAGAGTCCGAAAATGAAATCTTGTTTCCTTATTTGTTTTGTTAATTCTAAATTGGTCAAGATTTGGGTCAAGATGGGTTCAATTAAAATTAGAATTCAAGAACAATTCAAGATTGATTCAATTTGTTTATTATTTTTCAAACACAATCATGAGCGGATATAAGATTTAGCGTGAAGTTTAAAAAGAGAAGAGATGGACGGAGTGGAATTAGAGATGAAGCAATAGACTGATACAAAGAATGGCCTTAGGGTTCTGAAAGGAAATTTTGCGAGCAGGAGATTGGATTGGAAAAGATCAAGGAGGGCGAAAGAAAGAAATAATCCGATCATCGGTTGGAGTCTAAAAAGAAAGGGGACCATCGTCATCACTTCCTGCGTGCAAATCCATGCACCATAGATTTGGTTTATGCATAACATATCAGGTCTTTGTATATCTACAGGATTTGATGTTCGATATTCAATCATGGCTGGCATGTTTTGAGTAGGGGAGAGCGTCGTTCGGATTGAGCCAATTCACTGCCTAACCCTAGGACCAACCCGCACAATGCTAGTCCTCAATTTTTGAAATTGAGGAATGACCCTATTGAGCTTGGGACCGAGGACCGGACTGACCTAATGGGTTCGGTCCGGTTTGGGTCAACCCGGGACCAACCGATAATTTTTATTTCATTTTTTATACTTCTTTAAAAGCGATTGAGGACCGAACTGACCTAATGGGTTCAGTCCGGTTTCAAGGTCAACCCAAAACCAACCAATAATTTTTTATTTCATTTTTTGTACCTCTCGAAAGAGCAATCGGGGATCGTACCAACTCAATGGGTTCGATGATGAGCAAGGTCAGCTAAGAAAGGTAAGCGATGAGGATCAAGTGAGGTGAGCATCGAACATAATGAACATCAAACATTGAGCGAGAAGCAACAAGCCAAGTGAACATCGAGCGGCGAGCGGCACGAGTAACCCAAAGCAAGCGAGGCGAGCGGAGAAATTGTTTCTTTCAATTTTGGAAAATTGAACTAAGAGGACAAATAAAACATAAAAGAACAAATACTAGAGGAGGATGGCATAAGGTGCCTTTTTGGATGCCATGAGGACTCCTCACAAAAATATTTTCCTCCTTCATAAATTATGAATATTAACACCGTAAAATACATTAAAAACCTAAGTTATTAAAGAACAATGTAAAATTATTTGAGCTACTCACTAAAGAGCTGTTTAATGTTGTTGACGCTGTTTATTTGAAGGTTTTCTCTATATAAAAAAATTATATATATATATATATATATATATATATACACTATATGAGAGAAAAAGGAAGAATAAGAGACTAATAGATCTATAAGAGAAATATAAGAACAATATAAAAACTAAATGAAATCTTGAGAATTAAAAATAATGTAAAGAGCAAAAGTAATATATAAAATATAAAGTAAGAGTATGCATAAATAAAAACCAACCATGAAGATGGTATGAACTTGTATTATATGAAATGGAAATTACATGTATTAAAAAGTACAGAAATTAAAGTATCAAGTCATCCACTAGGGCGGTAATCCGCACTCCAGGGAGTATTGATGTTTATATTACAAGAAATGGTTAACCAACTATCATATAGGTTGGTAACCCTATATAAACTATGCTAAATGTATTTGAAAGCAAACTTATTTCGTAACCAGAGGTACAAGGTAAGAAAGCTTGAGGCTTGAAAGGATGAGGGTTTATAAGAGGGTGAGGAGGAAGAAGAGAGAAGTGAAATCTGAAAAAAAATTCGAGTCCCCTTCTTTTGTGTTGAGAGAGTGTATTTATTGGAGGTGCTACAATGCTGAACAGTGTAAAGTGAATAGTACTGTGTGAATAGTGCATATAGTCTTTTCTCTGTGTTTTTGTAGGGAAGCTATCTTTTCTATGGTGTTTGGTTTTATAAGATTTTCTTCTATTCTTTTGAATTCTAAATCTTCTTTTAAGAATTCAAGCTGGTTTTCTTTGTCTTTTATTAGGAGATTTATTTCTCAAATAGAGTGTACTTGTAAAATATCTAAGCTCCTTTTTTGTGGTTTTGTTATGAAGTTAAAAGGTGATTTTTCTATTTAGAGCATGAGTTTCAATACCTTTATTAGGAACTATAAAAGGTTGAATTGATTGTATGAAAGGTGTTCCAAGGATTACTTGTTGCCTCATATTTCTAGCTAAAAGAAAAGATGTTTTATAAGACATTTGGTCTTTAACTATTAAGGCTTCTAGTAATTTGTATTGGATATTTAATCTATCTCCTTAGACTGATTTTAAGGATTCGGAGGTTTTATTGAAGTATCTTGTTGGAACAAGGCCTTCTTTGATACAATTGAGATCAGCACTGTGTATCAAAGAGTGTTGTTGTTTCAATAATATACTCATTATTAATATTTATTGTTATATTTATTATCCATTTCCTAAATGTTATTTCTATTAATAACATAAGGAAAGCTGGGTCAGAAGTATTAGAAATATTGATGATTTCATTTTGATCCTCTAATTTCATCTTTCCTTTTATGACAAGAGACTTCATGTCAGAAATTTCTCGTTTCATTTCTAATTGAGTCTCTTTTAGGGCTTGTATTTCTAATTTTTGTTGTTTTATTTTATTTTGGAGATCATTAATATTTATAGGTCTGGACTGGGATTTTTGTTTCTATTTAGAACGTCTCTAAGATTATAAGAAGTATTGGGCTTAGTGGTAATATTCATAGAAGAGTGAAGTCTATCTAAATATCATTTTTGGCTTCAGGGTCGGTTATTTTATTAGTAGTGCTGAGAAGGAATTCTTCTTCTTTTGTTAACATGTTTATTTCATGAATTTTTTTTTCTGGAGAGGCGTCTTCATGATCAAAATGTGAAGAGGATTCTATTTCGTTAATTTGAAGACCATCTTCTTCAAGAAGTTCATCAGAAGAAGTGTCACTATTTTCTATAAGGATGTTGTTTAACTGGTATAATGTATTGTCATCTAAACAAAGTTCATTCAATTTTTTATTAATCCTACAATATTTTGAAATGTGATATTTTCTACCACAAGAGTAACATTTAATGTCTTTAAAATTTTTCTTATCTATGTGAGGTCTATTTTGGTTATTTTGGTGTCTATGTTTATTCCTACGAGGTTGAGATTTGTTGCGATGTTTCTTTGTTTCTTTTTAGAAGGACAAGTTCCTTTACATTTTGGTTTTGTTTTTTCGTTATAAGAGGGCGTATTGAGCACAAAAATCTCCTGAACTTCTATTGGTAAGAGAGTGTTCTTCCTTGAGTTTTCTTTGTAATTTGATTGTATTACACAATTGTGTTCCTTGCCTATAAACGTAAGAGACTATTTCTCCATAAGAAAGTAGATTATAAGGAATTTGGCCACTGTATTCTTCTTTAATTTTATCTCTAATTTGGTCACCTATAATCTGGGGTAAACTAGCTAGGATTTTTTCTTTCCAAAAGGGTTGATTGTAGTCGGGTTTAACAAGAACTCTTTGAAGGAAAAGTTCTTTGTATTATCTAAATCTCCCTAAGGATTTGCATCACATATTGGAAATGAGGTCATGGTTTCTATCCCTAATATGTGAAGGATCTCCTATAAAGTGTTGTGAAATGGAATAAATAAGAGAATTCACCGCATATTGGATGAGATGTCGTTGATCATCATCCATGCGTTGGCCAAAGTCATCTATTTTATAAGCAGTTAAAATTTGTGCTTTTTGTTCATCGATCAAATAGTTATCCTACCAACCTTTTAGTTGTCGAGTAAATCCAGCCACTAAAAGATTAGCAACAGCATGGTCAGAAACATCTTGCTATGTTTTATAGGCATTAGCAAGCATCACCATGTTGTTTAGTTTGTTCATAATATTAGCTTCGGCTACACCATCAATATTCCATTCACAAATGGCGTCAGGAGAGTATTTATTTTGTATTTTTAGTGACGATTCTTCTTGGGCGATGTCTGGTAGGATGGCTCTACTATAATAAAGTTTTTGAGGTTGTCTCCAATTGACTCTATTTATCTCAGCAACCGATTCATTATCAAAGTCACCAGAGGGTTTAGTCAAGGTACTAATAGTAGGTTGGTCTAGAGTATCATTGATAATAAGTCCTTGAAAATAGGTGTAGGTTCTAGCTTTGATTTTCCTAAAAGCTTTTTCTTTTGTTCTATAGCTTTAGCAAACTCAGGACTAAGATTTTTTGGAAATTCAAAAGCCTTAAAAATGGGTATTGTGAGTGTGCCAACTTGTGGTGTGATAAGTTGGGTAGGATTCTAGATGGTGGATTCTATCCTATTCGACTGTTTTCCTATGGTTACCAAATGTTGATTTGTATAATTGTTTTGTTCAATAACTTTGTGAGTGTAAAGAGAGTCTCCTTTGTCTAGAAGCCTAAAAGGAGTAGCTGTTACCTCGCTATCTCCATGTTGTATTTTTATTCTCTTAAGAGGTGGATGATTGGATTCTATGGTTTCACTATTATCAAGTTTCCACTTATAATGATGATCTAAAACAACTATTTCTTTTGGTTCGAGGAATTATTCTTCTAACCAATCAAAGAAAAATATATTTCTTCATATTCATATATGTAGTCGTAATATTTTTGCTTGATGTCTTTTGCTTTATCAGCAAAGGTTTTGAAGAACCATTCTTTGATTTGTCTATTGTTTTCATAATTAAATTCTTTATTAAGGAATGTCTTGTTTGTTTTAAAATGTTTTTCTAAAACATTAAGCTCAGTATCTATCATTTGTGAATAAGTAGGAGAATGATGAGGAGAATCTGTGTTTCCTAGAACTGGTTCAAGCTGGTTCTATTGATAAACGGCCTAGAAATCCATGATCTATTATCTAAACCACTAATTTCTGGTTCAAGTGGTGTCTCATGATTATTTTTATCGGTGGTAGGAGGTAAAGGTGTAATATCTCTTATGGAATTATCTCTATGTGTACTTGGAGGAATGGTGATTATAGGTGGGAGATTGGGATTTAAATCTACTGATCTTGAATAGGATGAATGAAATGAAGGACTAGATCTTGAATCAAAAGATCTTATGGGAAAGCTAATTGTGACCCTTCCTTCTAGATGTTGAATAACATTGGCCGGACTAGTATTTTGAACAATTTGTTGAGGAATTTGGTTTTCTAATTCCCATTGTTCAGGTAGAGTGACTTGATTCCAGTTAATAGACCTTGGAATTGTTGTATTTGCTCTAGAAATGTCAATTTGGAGGAGAAGTGTTTCTCCTTGTGGACTATGTTTGAAAGCATTTTCTCCAAAGGCGGAGGCCATGGCTTTGTAATGGATCCTATAGACGAGCTAAAGGAATGGATCCATCTACTACTTTGTAATTATGGGTTTTTATTTAGAGTGTGAGGGCTCTAAGAATGTTCTTATCCTTGAGGGATACTGAGAAATTAGGGTAACAGTCAAAATGTATAGGTTCTTTGTAGAGACTTGTCTCCATGGTACTGAGAATAGATTTATCATAGTCCAAGAGACGTGAATCTCGTAAAGCTAAGAGAATTGATGTATTAAGACCTTCTTTTGTAAGAGGTTTGATTCCTACTTGAACTAATCCTATATGAATATAATTGTATTTTTGTTATGCTTCTTAATAGACTCTTGATTCAAAAGATGTATTTTTTCCTAAGAATTAAAAAGAGAAATATCTCTTTCTTTAGTGGCTATGACATAGTCTAATTTTTGAAAAATTTCAATTTTGATTGTTTGTATATTTCCTTTAAGTTGTATTTTCGGAATTTCCCAATTCTCTATAGATTTGTTGAAATCTTCTATCCTTACTTTTTCTCTATATATAGGACTTAGATTTGAGTCCATATGTGATAGAGAACTACAGGAAGATGTAGATCTTTTAAGTAAGCTCATACTTGAGATTAGAACTATTCCTTCTTTAGAACCATTACAAAGCTAAACCAACGGTCTAACAGCCACTCAGGGACTTATGGCCTGGACCACTCTGTAGAAACAAGAAGGATGCCAACAAATGGCTCTCAATCTGTGAGTATGATCTTAAAAAGACTATCTATACCTTTCGGCTGGCTTTGATACCAATAGTACTACGATCCTAACCCCTTTAGAGAAAAAGAGCATGCTCGACCAAGGAAAATGGTGAGCAGTGTGGATTCGAGTAAACAGGGGCAAGCGTTATCAGTCGAGAGGAACCACTATCTGTATGTGCACTTGTTCCGCGAGCTGTCGAGGATTTCTAAAGAACAGTTGCCCCTTGCGCGATTCGTCATGCGTGTCTCAGTCGCTGGTACCAGCCACAAGCTGTTCTGTTCTCATGGTGAAGTCTTTTCCTTCAATCTAACGATTCTAATGTTATGGGTCTCTAGGGAAGATTCCTGAATGCTCGATGATTTGCTCTTTTTGTTGTTTTGCTTCCGGCTTGCTTCGGGTAGTGTATTGGGTGTCAAGATTTCTTGGACCTATTAATATACTGTGTACATCAACGAAGCGAAATTTAGTCAATTTAAAGGGAACAAGAAAAAGGGTTGACATTTTTATGACTTTTCGAGGGAATGAAGTCACACCATGCTTGTCAAAGCTTCGTTGGAGAGAGAAAAAGAAAGGCAGGACATCGGCCATTTTGGGGTTGGCCGGGGCTGAAGATGAGAGCAGAGGGCATTGGCCATGAGTGAAAAAATTTTAGAGAGAGAGAGAGAGGGGTTCGGGCATTGGTTCTTGCTCAACGAAAGAAAAAAAAATAAAGAGCAAAGATTGAGGGAGCTTCAACTAGAGGAGCTAGAGCGAAGGAAAAAAAAAAAAAAAAAAAAAAAAGAGTGACAATGAGCTTGGCTAGAGGAAAAAAAAAAAGTGTCAAGAGAGAAGAGAGGGATGTTGGCTGAGAGAATTTCGGCCATGGAAGAGTTGGCGCGAAAGAGAGGTTCGCAGAAGAAAAGGGAGAGAAAGGTTCCTTGGCTGGTTTTGGCGGAAAAAAAGAGAGGAGAGGGAAGAGAGATTAAAAAAGGAAAACTAGAGAGAAAACCACAAGAAATTAAAGACAAAAAATCACATGCCAACACTGTTGTAGTGGCGCAAAGGCTACACACTATAGCAAGATAGGCATACACCGTTCATTATTCACTATTCATTCAGTATTGTTCACTTTACACTGTTCAGTATTATAACACCTCCTATAAATACACTCTCTCAACATAGAAGAAAGGGACTTGAATTTTTTTAGATGTCACTTCTCTCTTCTTCCTCCTCACCCTCTTGTAAACCCTTATCATTTCAAGCTTCAAGCTTTCTTATCTTGTACCCTTAGTTACGAAGTAAGTTTGTTTTCAAATACATTTAGCATAGTTTATATAAGGTTACCAACTTACATGATAGTTGGTTAACCATTTCTTATAATATAAACATCAATACTCTCTGGAGTGCGGACTATCACCCTAGCGGATGACTTGATACTTTACTTTCTGTACTTTTTAATACATGTAATTTTCATTTTATATAATAGAAGTTCATACCACCATCATGATTGGTTTTTGTTTATACATATTCTCACTAGATCGGTGAGAGTGACCTATCAGCAAGCGCCTCACCACAAGCTCGCGCTCGCCAATCTGGCGAGTGATGAGCCTAAGCTTGCCAAAGGTGGGCAAGCTTGAGGTTCGCTTGTGGCCAGTCATTGACCGTGGCCGGCAACTGGCCAAGATAGAAGAAGAGGGTTTACCAAAAAAATATATATATTAAAAAGAAAGAAGAAGACGAAAACGAAGAAAAGAAAAAGAAAAAAAAAAAAAATTTTGAATTAAAAGAAGGAGAAGAACAAGGGGAGAGGAAGCAAGGGTTTATAGGGATGTGAGATAAGTGAGACTAAGTGAGGAACATGTTTTCCACAATATTTTTCACTTTTGAAAAGTGGAAAACATGTTCCCTTAGTTTAGAAGACCTTTTTTCCTTTATGGAAAATGTTTTTCCTAAGCAATTTACTTTATGTGAAACAAACGCCGAAAAATTCGAAAAACGTTTTCCTGTAAACTATTTTTTGCGAAATGAATAAAGCCCTAGCTGAAAATAGTTCTTTCGTAATAATCTCCTTTCTGCTGCTTTAAGGGGTATAGTTCTGTTTACGACCAAATATTTTCTACTTTATACTCTTAACTATAAAAGACAAAATATGAAGATTCTTTGAATGACAGCATTATTTACAAGTCCACATATAATTGATTGTATTACCCGTTAAAGTTATTGGGAGGCTGTTACTATCGAATGCTAATCTCAAATCTCTTTGTTAAGTAATTTTTTTTTAAAAAATTCATTTAATATCGTTAACAAAACCATCTATAATAACTCTGAAACCCTTATACACTTACATACAATATATTTAAACTATGGCCAGCGTCACTAAAATTTCATGTGAAATAAAAATATGTAAAATTACACTTAAAATCGTAATAATCAATGTTGCGGAAGGACATTTAAAAAAATCGATATGAGGCCTGAAATTAACGCAGAAACAAAATATAGGAATCAAACTCGAAAATGCCTAAACAAATTTCATATTAGTTGCTAATTTATTTAATTACGACCGATAGATTGTACATTGCAAGGAAATAACAATGTACAACTAGAAACTCCCCAAAGGAGAAAGATTAATCAATGACTTACTATGCCGATGATATATGGAACTTCTCCAACAATTGCGACTAATAGGGTAGATCTACCCGACCCAACTTCCCCACATATAGCTACTTTCTCTCCTTTTATGACCGACAAATTTATGTTCCTTAATGTCACCTTCGAAGTGCAATTGTTCCAAGAAATTTCTTGTGAATCCAAGAAAACAGCCATTTCCAGCACCCTCATTATCACTCTATTGCTTTGTTGGTTTATCTTCAAATTCAGGTTCCTCAAAAAATTTAGCAATCCGAGACAAAGAAACCATAGCCTCAATGAAGGACTTGACCACTTCAGAGATCAATCTGATCGGTTCTTGAAAGATTCTTAAACTCGCCAAAAAGAACAAAGACATTGCTTGCAGTCTTTATGAATCTTTTAGGAAACGATCAGATTGATCTATGAGGTGGACAGGTCCTTCATTGAGGGCTATGGTTTCACTATCTCAGATTGCTAAATTTTTCGAGGAACTTGAATTGGAAGATAAACCAACAAAGCAACAGAGTGATAATAAGGGTGCTAGAAATGGTTGTTTTCTTGGATTCACAAGAAATTTCTTGGGATAGTTGTACTTCGAAGGTGACATTGAGGAACATAAATTTGTCAGTCAGAAAAAGAGAGAAGGTAGCTATATGTGGAGAAATTGGGTCAGGGAAATCTACCCTATTAGTTGCAATTCTTGGAGAAGTTCCATATATCACTGGCATAGTAAGTCATTGATTAATCTTCTCCTTTGGGGAGTTTCTAGTTGTACATTGTTATTTCCTTGCAATGTACAATTTTTCATGTCGTAATTAAATAAATTAGCAACTAATATGATTAAAGACTTATTGGCAATCCTTGACATGTGTTTAGGTGCATATTTATGGTAGGATGTGTCTTAGACAGCATGGATCCAGACCGGATTGGACAAGAAAACATCCTATTTGGGTTGGCCATGGACCCCATCGAATATCGAGAAGTAATACGAAGTGTTCCCTAGCCGAGGACGTCGAGATGTTTCCCTTTGGTGATCACAGTCAAATAGGGGATAGAGGCGTCAATAAGGAAAATTACCTAAAAAGTCCTAAACCTATTGCAATTATTCCAATTCAGTCCTAAACTTTTTTTTTTCGTCCAATTAAGTCCTAAACCTTTTGTTTTTGTTCCAGTTCAGTCCATCCGGCCAAAATTGGCCAGCCGGTGCTGACGTGGACGACGACCGGGGACAACTGGCCGGCGAACGCCGACGTGGCAATTTTTAAAAATATTTAAAAATAATTTTTCGATTTTTTTAGATATTTTTAAATATTTTTTGAATTTTTATTTCTTTTTTTATTTTTTTTACCCAATCTTCTCCATCCTCCGGCCGGCCGGCCCCGGCCGAGGCGAGGGCGGCGAGGGCGAGGCCTCGCCGGAGGGCGAGGTTAGCCTCGCCGGCCTCGCCGGCCACCGGCGAGGGCGAGGCCCCGCCGGTCGGCGAGCTCGGCCCTCGCCGGATCCGGCGGGCCTCGCCCTAGCGGGCGAGTCCGGGGGCGAGGAGGGCTTGCGGTGGGTGGGCGGGGCGAACATGGCGTTGCCGGACCGGACGGTGGAGACGGGGTCGGCGCCGCTTGGGTTCTCGTCATCGGCCAACATCTCTCTCTCTCTCTCTCTCTCTCTCTCTCTCTCTCCTCTCTCTCTCTAGGGGCGCGGGCATTGTCCGTGAGATCGAAGGTAAAGAAGAGGGGCTTTGCGGCGAAGAAGAAGACGCCATTGACGACGACAAAGAGAAGGAATGGTTCGGACGGTCGACCCTCGCCTTGCTAGGGCGAGGCCCCGCCGGATCTGGTGGGGCCTCGCCCTCGCCGGGCCGGCGAGGTTGGCGAGGTGGGCCTCGCCGATCCGGCGAGGCCTCGCCCTCGCCGGCCCTCGCCTTCAGCCGGCGGGGGCGAGGCTCGCTAGTGGCCGGCGAGGGCTCTGGCCGGCCGGCGCCGGCGAGGAAGGAGAAGGTTGGGGAAAATTAAAATCAAAAAAGAAATCAAAAATTCAAAAAATATTAAAAAATATTTAAAAATCGAAAAATAATTAAAAATATTTAAAAAATTGCCACGTCGCGTTCGTCGGCCGGCGTCCACGTCAGCGCCGGCCAGCCAATTTTGGCCGGATGGACTGAACTGGAACAAAAACAAAAGGTTTAGGACTTAATTGGACGAAAAAAAAAAAGTTTAGGACTGAGTTGGAATAATTGCAATAGATTTAGGACTTTTTAGGTAATTTTCCCATCCCAATTGCATAGGCATGTGCAAATATGGGTAATATTGCGCTTTTCTTTAATGGATTCTAGTCCATATAAGGAAAAAATACATTACTGGAAAAGGCTCAATATCAAGTATATTACTGAGCATGTAAAATAAAATACACCTTCAAGAGGGAGAGAATCATAACTTCCTCTCCCCATCACCATCTGCACAAAACCAACCGAATGATTATATCACTCTCTTTTCAACGATCGCACGGCAACGCTTCCAAGCAGCCGTGCTTTTTCTCAAGATCTCCGCTTCGTGAGACGCAAACTTGCCGGTGCGAGGGCGATCTCAATAAACTCGGAGTGACAAGGATGACCAAACTTCACTAGAACAACGCAGCAAGCGTCGGTGATCTCGGGGCCACGGTGAAAGATATTCGAAGGTCTGGATTCCACATTCCTCGGTCATGTTTTTGATACACAGATCGAGGAGCTATCATAACCTAGCGCCGGCTCGGGAATATGTTTAGCGACTCCCAGCTCGAGCAAGATGAAGCACACAAGAAGGAGCGCAAGAAAGGCAATGGCGGATCTGGCCATGTTTGTTTTGCGAATGATGTATCTCTCGCTCTTTCTTTATTTCTAAAGGATGTGTTTTGACAGAAGATATACGGGAGCTTTTGATAATGATGTAAAGGAATGGTTAGTTAATGCTTCATAACTATACTTCATTTATTCTGGCGTTTAATGATACTCTTTGTGCTCTTATCTTTTGTTCATGGTCATTAATTTGATTAAGACTTCAATTTAAAGTGTTATTAATTAAGCCATAATGACCTTCTTGACTTTTATCGCATACACACGTGTCAATTAAAAAACATCAAGTGCTTATAAACAAAATCCCATGGAATGACCTAAGGAGTTAATTAAGACTATCATCTCAATGCATGTAAATAGTACGTGCCAAAATATGAGTATCATTTAGTTATAAAGGAATTCGCTTGCCCATAAAAAAGTCATGCATGATGGACTACATTAAACCCATGGTCTGAATGGTTTTCTTTCGTCCATTTGTTTCATGAACAAAGAATCAAGCCGGTTCGTGATTCTAGTTTTTTGGAATCTATATTATGTGGTTGTGTTCTTGGTTCCTAGGTAGAAACCAGGCCGAGAACCGAAGAACCTAAGAACTGAATTGAGAACCGGAGAATTGGTCATGCATAAGTCATGTATATCTCATTTTATCTTATAATTATTTTGTATACCTACTAAGTCAATGTTTTATATAATCTCTCCTCCCTTTTTCAAGATAGATATTGTCTTAAGAAGGGCATTATCATCGATAGATAGAGTTTACGAGTTGAAGTGGAATGAATTTATAAAGTGAGGCTTTCTTGTTTTAGTTTAATGAATTGTAATTTTAATTTAAAACTATTATTAAGTGGTTAACTATGTTTGGTGTTTGTTTTGTGCTTAAAATTTGGAACAATCTTTTATGGATGAATGAGAATGAAGTTCAATAATTCATGTTTTACGTTACGATTTTTATTTTTTTACCTAAAATGTTTACCTTTTATGGATTTTTGCTATTGGTTTATGGGAATTTTTATTATTGCTTTGACTTTCATTTTCCTTAAACTAAAATGAAACAAGAAATTTTAAAAAATTAAATAAAAAATTGGAATTGGCCAATTTCAAGGTATACAGGTAAGTCTGGTCTTGAGAGGGTACTTTCCATATTCCAAAAATTTAGAACTAGTCTCAATAGGTAAATTCCAGTTTTCAAGTGGAATGAGAACCTATCCTAGAATCACTCACTCTTACTTCAAAGTGGCACTAACGACTCTAGTTCTATTCTATTCACCATTTTTTGTTCATCCAAATCTTCATAAACTTTCCCATAAAAACTTTTTCACCCTTTACTTAGGTCCAGCCAACTTTCAAACACTTTATACGCATAATATCTTGTTCAACCGTAATAGAGGCAGACTTAACTTTTGATGGTGCCGGTGTGACACGATCTGCATGTCACCTGTGCATCTATAAAATAATGCTCCACTAATAATGCACACATTAGCAACCTTTGATTATTTTTGTCATCTTCAAAACACCATAGAGAATTTCCTCAATAGCGATATCTATTGAACTTTCAATGGATTGAATTAAGAACTTAACAAATTGTAATATTGGAGTAATCATCACAATAATATGATTTTTTTTTTCTCGTTTGCCTTAAACCATTTTTCTCAACTAAATACCTCAACTATTTAATTGTGGATCAATGTGAAGCCTTGGTTAAAATCACGAACAAAAAATATCAATGTGGACACTAATGCCGTTAAATAGCCATTAGTTGTCCACATTTACCCTTATTCTCTCTCTTCTCATCACCTAACCCAAACGAAGATGGCACGGTTCTTGCTGAGTAAGAGAGTCACACAACCAATTATGCCTAATTTTTACAGGTAAGTGAGCTAGGTGAGTTGCCTAAGAAAAATCACATGGCATGGCGGTTTATTTAATGGAAGCCGCACATTGAGTCAAATTCGAAAAGTCGAGTTACTACATTGAACAATATGTTTAGGTTCTCGATTGGAAAATATGCAAAAGCTGAGGTACTTTTGCCACTGTAAAATGTTCACCATCATTTTTCTAATATTCAGTGCTAAAAAAATTCATTAAGAAGGATAACAATTTAGTAAAAACTAAAATAGAATTTGAGAGAATTATGGATATGGATTTTTTTTTTATCAATCCAACTTTTCTCAGACTTTTGCCATGCCTTCTTGCAGGGCATGGGAGTCGAAACCCACATTTGAAACTAAATCGTCATCACCTCAACCCTCCTTAGAAAATGGGGATTCGAATCCCTCACCTTCCCCTTCCATGTTAGAAGAGTAGCTACTGGGGTAAATCCTAGTATTGATGCATGTAGATTTCGTAGGGAAAATTACCTAAAAAGTCATAAACCTATTGCAATTATTCCAATTCAGTCCTAAACTTTTTTTTTCGTCCAATTAAGTCATAAACCTTTTGTTTTTGTTCTAGTTCAGTCCATCCGACCAAAATTGGCCGGTTGGCGCTGACGTGGACGCCGACCGGGGACAGCCGGCCGGCGAACACTGACGTGGCAATTTTTTAAAAATATTTTTAATATTTTTCGATTTTTAAATATTTTTAAATTTTTTTGAATTTTTTTCCTTTTTATTTTTTTCCCCAATCTTCTCCTTCCTCTAGCCGGCGAGGCTCACCCCTACGCCGACCGAAGGCGAGGGCCGGCGAGGGCAAGGCCTCGCCAGATCTGGCGAGGTCAGCCTTGTCGGCCTCGCCGGCCACCGGTGAGGGCAAGGCCCCCCCAGATCCGGCAGGGCCTCACCCTAGCGGGGCAAGTCCGGGGGCGAGGGAGGGCTTGCGGAGGGTGGGTGGGGCGAACATGGCATTGCCGGACCGGACGGTGGAGACGAGGTTGGCGCCACTAGGGTTCTTGTCATCGGCCAACATCTCTCTCTCTCTCTCTCCTCTCTCTCTCTAGGGGCGCGGGCGCTGTCTGCGAGATCGAAGGTCAAGAAGAGGGGCTTTGCGGCGAAGAAGAAGACGCCATTGACGACGACAAAGAGAAGGAATGGTTTGGACGGTCGACCCTCGCCCGGCAAGGTGAGGCCCCGGATCTGGCGAGGGCCAAGCTCGCCGGATCCGGCGGGGCCTCGCCCTCGCCGGGGCCGGCGAGGCTGCGAGGCGAGCCTTGCCCGGATCCGGCGAGGCCTCGCCCTCGCCGGCCCTCGCCTTCGGCTGGCGGGGGCAAGCCTCGCTAGTGGCCGGCGAGGCTGCCCTCGCCCGATCGCCGCCGGCGAGGCTGCCCTCGCCGCGCCGGCGAGGCTGCCCTCGCCGGCCCTCGCCTTTGGCCGGCGGCGCCGCCGGAGGAAGGAGAAGGTTGGGGAAAAAAATAAAAAAAGAAATAAAAAATTCAAAAAATATTTAAAAATATATAAAAATCGAAAAAATATTAAAAATATTTTAAAAATTGCCACGTCAGCGTTCATCGGCCGGCTGTCCCCGGCCGGCGTCCACGTCAGCGCCGGCCAGCCAATTTTGGCTGGATGGACTGAACTGGAACAAAAACAAAAGGTTTAGGACTTAATTGGACGAAAAAAAAAAAAGTTTAGGACTTAATTGGAATAATTGCAATAGGTTTAGGACTTTTTAGGTAATTTTCCGCGTCAATTTGAGTGGTGCACAAAAGCAAAGGATACAAGTTGCGTGCACTTTGTATCGGGATGCAGATGTATCTGTTGGATGATCCCTTCAGCACCATGGATGCACATCCAACGACTAGCTTGTTTAATGTGATCTCCTCTCAAGTGTTGAAAGTTTGTTTGTAAAACAAACAAAGTGTATGTTTCCTTATCTCACTTTTTTCTCCGTCCAGAAGGCGGCTCTCCAAGTAGCTTTGTTGGGGGCATCAGTCGTGAGATTGGACACGATCAACCCAGCACTCTCAATGTGGGGTATTCAGATTCGCTCACAATGCAAATGAACAAGATCATAGCCGATATCACTATCAAAATAGTCATCATAGCAGTCAGCACCATACAGCGAACGAAAGATTTATATCGTGGCATTGGATCCGAAAGGGGGGCGTGTGGCTGAGGCGAGTGGGGACGGTGAGGAAGGTCGAATGCGTTGTGTTTATCCAACCGATGTCTGCTCGGTAGAGAATGAGAAGCAGGGTAGGCCATGGCCGCTATAGTCGAGGCGGAATGCGGAGGAGCCATGGAAAGAGGAAAAAGGCCAAAACTGAGAAACTTGGCATAAAATGTCAAATAATGAAGGGTGTGCTCCCTAACTACAAGATTTTTGAGGAAATTAATTTAAAAAAAAATCCCACCCGAAGGGATTCTTTAGTTAAAAAAATAAATTAAATAAAAAAAGAAAAATCTTAGGGAATTGAAAAAGCTTTATTGAGACCATCATCACCATGAAATATTTGGCATTCCATGTAGAAAGACCAGTTTAAAGATCTTTATTATAAGACAAATAAATTTAGGATATCTATTGGCAACACCACCATGTAGAACATTCTTCACGCTTGCAATTGTGAAGAAAATATGTATTCATCATTTAACAAAATGAACACAATTACCAAAATTAATGCTTGAATCCTTATTTATACAACTTAATGTATCGATATATTCAACTTGAGCCAAAGCATTCAAGTTAATTAAAAAACCAATTCATGATCATGTTGTAAGCAACCAAAATTGAAATTTATTTAGATATTTATGCTATATCGAATTTGTTTGATTAAATTTTTTGCTTTTCTTCCCTTTTCTATATTTTGTATAGCCCAACTTCTTCACTGTGCTAGCCAAATTTCAATTTAACATATCTAAAGGAAAATACGTATATTTGCTTGGACCCTTGTTTGGCATGATGAGGATGAGATAGAGTGATTGACAGAATCCTGCATCAAAGGTCAGGATAAAGTAGCCATTTTAATGAGGATGAGAGAAAAGTCCTTTCAGACCAAAGGATCCCTCATTTGACACATTCATGATGCGCATGTGTTCAGAATGGAAATTAAATGACGTAAGATTAATGGAAATTAGGTGATCATGAACATCCATTAAATTAATAAATGTTTATGATTACAAATGCATGTTGCCTCTCCTACAACCATGTTTTGCAGGAGACGTATCCCTCAAGGTCAGAGATTTTACCAGGTAAGTATATCTTTATCCATACCTGGAATATTTGTCACTGTGCAAGTATTCCCCTTTAAGTATATTTGACACTCAATTGAGTTGTCCCCCAAAGATTTTTCTCCAGATTCAATCTGATTAAGGCGACCGAAGAATGGTTCGAGTCTTGGTCAGATGATTTCTATCACAGGGCTGGGCGACCGAAGAATGGTTCGGGTCCTAGCCAAGCAAAACCTCATCAAGGCAACCGTAGGATGGTACAGGTCCTTGATAACACTTATTGCTCTAACAGGTGACCATAGCATAGAACGGATCCTGGAAAAGCAATTCCTCCATTCAGGTGACCGTAGCATAGAACAGATCTTGGGAAAGCAATTCCCTTCCGCCATACTGGGCGACCGTAGAGTGGTACGGGTCCCAGGAAAGTGGAGTCTTCACAAAGCCGTGTTACTATTTTGGGCGACCATAGAATGGTACGAGTCCTGGACATGTAACACCCTCTACCTCGGACTACTTCATCCTCCTCGAAGGTAAGTTATTCCAGGTAGGTTCATTTGCATTGGCATTTGCATGCATCATATAAATTGCATTTAAAATGGAATTCACTTTCCAACAAAAAATCATTCGTTGCATAAGCATGACCAAAATTCAGGTCTCAATTTGTCCTTGAAGGCAACCTCTGCGAGCTCACCTTCAAAGAGGGGCAGCCGTTGACACCTAAATTTTTGGGGTTAGTTTTTGCTAAATAATAAAAAATCATCACATGGCATATAGTTTATTTTAGGCAAGTTTTATTTTATTCCGTCAAGATTTTAGACAATATACATTGGGATATGTATTTTTGCGCAAAAAAGGGGAATTTTTTGGTCGAATATGCAAGAAATATCGCGCAGGCTGAAATAATATATTCGATGGAATTTGACGTGAGCAAAATTGGTAGTAGATTATATCACGAAGATACAATTTTCGGCCTTATAAAAGACATCGCGTGCAAAAAGGAAAAGGAAGGACACGGCTTGGGCTTTAAAGGAAAATACGTATATTTGCATGGTTAAAGGCACAACTTCCGAAAGGAAAAAAAAAGAAAGCGAATATATTTGTATGCGTCCACGAGAGGATGGCGGATCACCTTCTCTTCATGGGGGGCTTCGTACATGCATATAAAAGGAGGGGACGGCCACAATTCGAAATAGAGGAGTTGGAGAGGTCAAAAGTTGTCTGACACACGCATGGGAAAGGTCAAATAAAAAGCAAGTTCTGCAGAAAAGTAAAGGTGAGCAGAGAGAGGAGACCGTGAGAAGACGTTGATCAGCAAGGAAGGAAAAAAAAAAAACAGGAGCAGTGTTGTCTTCTTCGCGTGGGTAGTCCCGCGACACCATCTCCCCCCGAAGCCGCGACCCACCGCGCGACCCGACGCTGCCACAGACGCCGCGACCCCCCCGCGCTGGCCTTGATCCACCTCTGCTCGCGCCCGGATCCTTGATCCATGACTTCGAGCTCTCGGCCGAGACGCCCCTGCTCCGGCCGCACCGCCCAGACGTCGCGACGCCCCCGCAGCACTCGAGCCTTCGCCTGCTGCCTCCACTCCGACGCACCGCGCCAAACCAAGCTCGAGCCGCGATCCACCTCGCCTTCAACCTCGCTGCTCACACCGATCCGCCTGTGGCCGCCCTTCACCGGAGCTCCGACGACGAGGACTCGCCGACCGTGATCCAGAGACCCATGAGCCCGAGGCCTAAAAGAAAGAAGAAAAAAAAAAAAAAAAAAAAGCAAAAAGAAAAAATCAATTTAGGTAGCTTTTCTTTTATTTATTTACTTTATCTTATTTTTATTGTTTTATTGTTATGTTATTTTTGTTAACAACATTAGGCCTTGATATGTGATTGGAAATTCCAATTTATCCCCTAATTCGCAACCGCGCCGATTTTTTATTTCGTCTATAAGGCTTTAGACGAATTAATTAATCATGCGGGAATAAAATTGATATTTTGATCTTTAAGGCTTAAGATCAATTTATCGGTTTTACTAACGAAATATTTTCCCTTAATTTGAACGATGTGTGATATTTCTGGATAATTTTGGATGGTTTTGATTGCCTTGTTTATATTAAAATATGTCTGAGTTAGAATATTGCATGTTTAGGGTTATTTGCACATTTAGGCTAAGCATTCTAGTTATCATGAATTTTTAGAAAAAACAAAAAAAATCAATTACTTTAGGTTGCATGTTTAATTATTAGAAATTGTTAATTTCAAAACAAAATCAAAAATCAAAAAAATATTAAATAGGATTAGTTTTTATTGTTTTGCATATTTAGATTAGGGATTTTAATTAGGTCATGAAGAAAAAAGAAAAAACAAAAAGAAAGCAAAATCCACTTAGAATGCTAGTTGAATTGCATACCAAATTTTGATTAATAAAAAAACAAATAAAAATCATTAGGCATATTAGAGTAGGATTGCATGTTTAATTTTAAATTTAGATCAATATTTTAGATAGGTTGCATCTTAGGCTAGAAATCGCTGAATTAAAATAATGCCTTAGTTTAAATTAGGATTTAGTATAACCAAATCCCTAGTTTAAATTGGATAAAATTTTAATTTGGTTAGGAATTTCATTCAAATATCTTAGGATAAATTACTTCTACTTTTTTAGGGTAAATTGCATTTTTTTTAGAAAAATAAAAAATCATAAAATCAAAAAGAAAAAAATCAAAATCTTGCATGGGCATGTAGAATTAGATATATAGATTTAGTAAATAAGACATTTAGGCTAGTGTTAGATTTTTTTAAGATCACATTTTTATGATTGTATTTTTTAGAAATCTTTTTTTCAAATAAGTTAGGATTAGATTTAGATAATTTCATTCTTAAAAAACTTGGCACCTTTTTAAAAAAAACAAAAAAATAAAGAAATGGTTTTCTAAGTGAAAATAGGGTTGATTTAAATTAATCCTACACATGAATTAGAAAATTTTTCATTTTAGGTAGTTCAATTAGGGCTTTTGTTAATTTGAAATTTCAGATAAAAAAAATCAAAAACATTAAGTGCATGCTAAGCAATTTGCATTCTAGGACCGTTTAATTTAAATTTGCATATTAGGTCATTTAAGTTGCAATTATTGCATTTCATGTCATATAATTTAGATCATTTTGCCATGTCATATTAGGCCATTAGTATGCATTGCATTTAGATTAAATTCCATTAAATAAAGTGAAAAGAAAAAAAGAGAAATCTGCGTGTTAATTAGAGACCATATCTAGGATTGTTGATGTGGATTTTAATCTAACGATGCAGATGCTTTCGTTGCTACAAGGTAAGTCCCTTAATCTTATTCATTGTTTTATTGGGTGTTAAATTGGTGGATTGCGCACCCACATGATCACCTCACATGTTAGGGAGATAAATTAAAATCAATTCAAGCTGCTTGCCAAACATTTTTCAAAAATGAAAAGAATGGTACCGAAAGGGCATTAGAGAACCCTAGTGTAACCAAGTCCCCGTACCCATAATCTCTAGTTCGTAGGAGTAAAGTAAATCTCCCATTACTTTACTTGGGTTTCTAATCGACCCACCAAAAATAGATTAGTGGCGACTCCTAATTGAAAATAATTGCATGTTAAAAAACTCGAACCTAAAGTCACAAATTGGTATGGCCTTGGGAGAGCCCGAGTTAAGTCTAGACTTAACAATCCATTAGCCAAACCTTAGGTGGTGCACACCCGAAAAATTGGTCACGACAGCTTGGCGACTCCGCTGGGGACTTGAGTTAAAACTCTTAGTGGACTTAGGCCATTTTTTCTTTTCTTTTGAAAAATATTTTTGTTTGGCAGCGAGGATCCCAGGTACGTCCCTAACATTTAAGGTGTTAAATGTTTTTGCAGATTGGGAGGTATAAGGAGAAGTGTTTGCTGACCTTTGTTTTGCAGGGAGGTGTAGGAATGTATGGTTTATTTTTATGTATGAAGTGTTGTTTGATATAAACTATTGTGCATGCTTTGCATTTAACACTACACTTTTGCACACACAACCTGCCGCCGGACCTGGGCCGCACTAGGATATTTAGGATGGTATTGAGTTGGATACTACTTTGACCGCGAGGCCGCGTAGTAGAGGTTGCCCAACTCAATCCCGAAAGTTTCTTTCTTGGTGTCAAGAATGTTTACCTCTGCCCGCGAGGCTGCGTCGCATTGGGGTATCATTCTTGACTGAGCCGGAGTTAGAAGGGCTTGACTTAGTATGCGAGGCTGCAACTAAGTCATCCCACCCTTTTAGCTCGACCTTGCTTAGCCTTTCTAGTTAGAAATCGAACCTCACGTTTCATGCGCTTGTCTATGTGGTTGCTTTAATTGCCCCGTGAAGTAAGTTTTCTACCCCTTACTCTTGCATTTTACTTATTGTATTTCGTCTTCCTTTCGTCAGTCCATGACATTAGGTTGGTCGAATCCTGATTTATAAACAATGGGAAGATCCGACATTCGATTCGTGCCTGCACCAAAGGTTGAACTTAAATCATGGTGGGATAGTCTGGGCCATGATGGCCAAAGCTATGTTAAAGGTAGACTGGGTCGCCTTACTCCCCTTCTCGACATCGATGTTCAAAGTGGCGTCATGCAAGCACTCGCTCATTTCTGGTGCCCCCAAACATCAACATTTATATTTGGCAAGCATGAGCTCACCCCGACCTTGGAGGAATATAGCATCGCCATAGGAAAACCTTTGGAATTGGATCTAATAAACCCACCTCTTGGAATAAAACCTGCATCAATTTTGTCTGATTTTCTTAGGATGGATGAGGATCGAATTAAAAGAGTGCTAAAAGATAATTGTCTTGCATGTCCTTTTTCCTTCCTAGATCAAATTTTTGCTGATGCAGACGCTCTTTCGAAAAGCAAGATCTTCATCTTAGCCTTTTTCGGGTTTATTATTTTTCCTCTCCGCAAAGGAGCTATTAATCCTGCTATTATATGGGTTGTCAAACAAGTGGAGTTTGGGACACCTGGAGTGCCATAACTTGGCACGGGGGGACACTTAAGTGCCATAACTTTTTTTCGGTACACTTAAGTGCCAATCCGGCCAAAAATCGGCCAAACGGCTGACCTGGCATTTTCCGGCGAGATGCTTAACCGACGTGGCAATTTAGTAAAAAAAAAAAAAAAAAAAGCACACGTGGATGAGGAAATGACGTCGCTCCATCCATTGTGCCTTTGGCCAAACAAAACGACGTCGTTTTCGTCATTTTGGATTTTAACCGTTCTCTCCATCGGTTTACACCAGAGCCGACGTCCTCTTCATCGCCGTTCATAGCTCGCCGTTCGCAGGTCATCGCTCGCCATCATCGCTCGCCGTAGTCGCTCGCAGTCATCGCTCGCGGTCGTCACTCGCGGTCGTCGATTTGCTCAGGTTTTTTCTCTTCTTCCTCTCCCTTGTGGTGAAATTAGGGCTCCGACTCGTTTATTAGGGCTCGGACTTGAAATTTGGGGGTCGGCTTTCCCAGCTTAGGGTTGGATGGTATTGATGTGAGATTTATGCTTCGGATGTGGTGCTAGAATCCTATTGGGGGTTCGAGAATTGTAGGGCTCGGCGGGGGAAAATTAGGGCTCGACGTCGCCCCATCCAATGTGATGTGTGATTTAGGGCTTTGATGTTGAATTGTGATGTGTGAAAGTAATTTGTATTGGTTGGATGTGAAATGTACGATGGTGATTGGTGATTGGTGATTGTTAGGGTTCGGGTTCGGAGTATTGGAGAGTAACCTTGGACGAGAATCGAATCTGTTGTTGTCGTGGGGATGGGGACTTCGGGTATTTTTTTAATAAATTGCATTGTTGAAATTGGTGTCATGAGGACCTATGCTTATCTGCTCTCCATATTTTAAAGGAATGCGATGACATAATCAAAGTAGTTGTCGGGTGGGACGTCTATTTGTTTGTCCTGAGGCCTCTTTTCAAGTTGCAGCTGTCAGACCACCTATGCATGTTCCCTCTTTCTTCTTTTCTTTAATAAAGAGTGTGGGGACCTCCACTTGCAATTGTTTGTTGTCTTTTGTGAATGTGGTCCCAAAAGTTAATTGTTTTTCCTCTTTTGTTGTAGAAATGGCTCATGATAAGGACTATGTAGCTGTCATCGTTCACTACGGTGGGGATTTTGTGATTGGGGAGGATGAGTGGGAGTATGAGGGGGGAAATGAGAGTACTATATTTGTAGATATAAAAAAGGCATCTTATATTGGATTTGTTAGGGACATAGTGACATATTTGCCTTGTAGAGTACGAAGTTCTTTATCTTGTGTTCTGGGAAAGGATTGAGAGATGGTTTGAGAGTTTTGGAAGATGATAATGGTTTTAGGGATGTCCTATATCATTATCTTCATGGCGAAGAGGCGAAAGTATTTGTTGAAAACAATAGTGATGGTGAGGACGAAGATGATGACAGAGATAGCATCCGAGTAGGAGAAGGAGGAGATGGTATTCAAGCTAGTACGAGGTTAGGGATGAAGCGGGGATGATCGACGGGACGGGGAGGAGAGGAGTGCGATGCTGTTCACCGGGCGATGGTGATGGTGACATAGGTGATGTCACCATCACCGAATTAGATTGGGACGTAGCTGAATCCAAAGTGATGGTGATGATGACGATGAAGGGTTGGCTGCTGAAACTTTATTAATCTTAAGTGACGACGACGATGAGAAGCTTACACAGTTAAGGAATAGACAAAGGGACTTTTTGTCAGATAGATTTGCAACTTTGCGAGTAGCTGATGAAGTTCCAAACAGAAACGAAGGCCCCGCGATGTTGGTGTTGCTGGCCAGGAGACAGATTATGAAGAAAGCATCGACACCGCTACTTCCCAGGACGAACTTGAAGATGAAAGAGCTGTGCGTAGAAGGAAAAGTAAGTTTCCTTCCTATGATCCAACGGATGCCTCTCCTACTTTGTCAGTAGGTATGAAATTTCATGATGCGATACAATTTAGGGAAGCTATAGTGAGTTCTTCCATTGCTGCACAAAGAAATATTGTATTCACTAGAAACACTCAGAAATTTGTAAGGGCTAGGTGTTCGCAGCGAAATTGTCCATGGAAGATTTACGGCACGTTTGTTAAGAAGAGTGGGTCTTTCCAGATTAGAGCCCACCAAGAGGAGCACACTTGTTCCATTAATTTTCAAAACAAAAGGGTAACAAGTGCATGGTTGTCCAAGCACTTCTTCGACATGATCAAGGTGATGCCTGAGATGAAAATTTCTAACTTTAAGATGCTGGTGAAGGAGCATGTAGGCATCAATGTATCTAGGACTTAGTGCAAAAGAGCAAAACAAAAGGTGATAAAGATACTTATTGGTCAGTATGCTAAGGAATATGGACAGGTGTGGGAGTATGCTTGGGAGTGTAGACTGCAAAACCCTACAAGTAGAGTGTTTGTAGAGGTGGTTGAGAGACCGCTTCCTGATCATGGGACCAAGTTCGATAAGTTCTATGTGTGCTTTGATGCATGCAAACGGGGATTTTTAGCTGGTTGTAGACGGATTATAGGATTGGATGGTTGTTTCTTGAAGGGCTTGTGCAAGGGAGAATTGTTGGCGGCGATTGGAAGAGATGCGAATAACCAGATGTTCCCACTAGCTTGGGCTATTGTAAAGATTGAGAACAAGGACAATTGGTCCTGGTTCTTGAAAAATCTGATGGCTGACTTGGAGATAACAAACGGGAAGGGTGGGCGAGTCATGAGTGACCAACAAAAGGTAATGTTTGCTTTTTGAAAAATTGAGTAGTTTGCTATACTCTTTCTTACTTTTAATTATTGCAGGGATTGGTTCCGGCAGTAGCAGAGTTGCTGCCCCATGCCGAACATCGAATGTGTGCGCGGCACATATATGGAAATTGGGCAAAGACCTACAAAGGGGATAAGCTGCAATTGCAATTTTGGCAATTAGCAAAGAGTGCAAACATGGCTGACTTTAGGATAGCCAAAGAAGGACTGCTTGACAAAGGAAGGTTGTGCTAGCCTATTTCAAGTAGAACCGAAGCATTGGTGCGGGGCATTCTTCGGTGAGGAGTTCAAGTGTGATAGCGTCGACAACAACATTTGTGAAGTATTTAATTCGACGATAATAGATGCCGATGCAAACCAGTCATCTCAATGCTTGAAGATATACGAGTTGCGGTTATGACTCGGCTGCGAAAACAAAGAGATGAGGCTGCAAAGTGGACAAGACAATGCGGTCCTAGGATTGCCAAGAAACTGGATGATAATTTGGCTGCAGCGGAATTGTCATCCCATTTGGAATGGAGATGACGGCTATGAGATTATGAAGGGTGCTGATAAGTATGTTGTCAATCTAGGAAGCGGGAAGTGTTCTTGTCGAGCATGGCAAATAAGTGGAATTCCATGTGCACATGCCATATGTGCCATCCGGTTGAAGGGCGACAATACGGATGATTACATTGATGTTTGGTACGATAAATCAAAATACCTTGCTTCCTATCGTTCATGATGCAGCCAATAAGAAGCAGCAAGTTTTGGGAGCCCACGGATCATGAAGCACCTCAACCTCTCGCCACCGAAGAAGAAAATTGGAAGGGCAAAACGAAGACGAAGAATGGCGGAGGGAGAGGTCCCGTCGGCACTGAGAATGAGCGGGCGGGGTGCACGGATAACGTGCTCTTATTGTCACGTAGCAGGCCACAATATTAAGGGTTGTCAACTGAGGAAGCAACAACAACCGTTGAGGCAAGGTGAAGGGCCTAGTGAAGAGACAGTTCGAGAGATGCAAACAATAGGGCCAAGTGAGTCCACTGTTCTTCAGTCGACAACTAGAACCCCGGTAAGTCATGAAATTTTATTTTATGTTTATGTTGCTTTGTCGTTTATCATAATGCCTTGTATATAATGTGTTTATTAGGTCACAAGAACCCCAGGAAGTCATGAAATTGAACAGCCTGTTCGAAGAACGCAAGCTAGAAGACGGCCAGCTGAAGGATTGGCCCAAGCAGCATCACAGCCAGCTGAAAGATTGGCCCAATCAGCATCACGGCCAGCTGAAGGATTGCCCCAAGCAGCATCACGGCCGGTTCGATCCGATTTGTTCTTCAGCAGCGAAAGAAATACCCAAAGTGGTCAATTCAACCATTTGTATTAAGTTTTTCCATTTTCTTTACATTATTATATTTATGGTGTCTTTTGCCTCTTTCTCGGGTTCGAAGAAAGCAAGTTCGAACTCAACTGCCAACCGATGGCCAAGAGCCACCTCAAGGGTTACCACAGGGGCCACCGGAAGAATCACAATCACTACAACGGGCACCACAAGTACCACCACCAATACCACCAGAAGGCCCAACGAAGGAGGTGTCCCGATGTTGATGTTGAAGGGCTACACGAAGGAGAACTAGAAGAAGGCCAGGTGAAGGGGCGGCTACACAAGGGCCATCTAGAAGACGCCCACTGAAGAATTGGTCGTAGAAGCCCCGGCTGTAATCAAGGGCCCAAGAAAGCAAGAAAAGAGCCAACAAGGAACAAGTTCCCGAAAGTGACGCCCTATTAAAACAAGAGGAGCACTTGGGAAGAGGTTCAGACAATATGGCTATGGCCTTTACACAGATGAGCGTACTGGAACAGTTATTCTGAATGTAAGTTTTATTATTTATTGGTTGCATTTAATTAAATTTATGCTGTAGACTTTTGCTGATAATTTATTGTTTTTTTTTTTTTTTTTTTTTTTTGTAGCCGGGGAGAAGTTCGAGGTTCTTATCTCGGGCCCAACTCAAGAATCAACGGCCGCAACAACAAGAAAGAAAACATCAAGCTGCGCCGAAAAGAAAGAAGAGAAAGAACCCGGTTGCAGCTCCTCCTCCATCCGAGTCGGTGGATACCGACAAGGTTGAAGAAGAAGTTGCACGTCCAATTAGAAAGAGTGCAAGAATTATGAATCGAGTGCAAAGCCCATCCAAAGGAGCACGAACGGGGGTGTCGTGCATATCGATTGATGAGATGAGATGGTGGAGGAACTTAGGAGTCTTGTTATGTAAAGAACTTAGGAGTCTTGATGAGAGGGTGGAACTTGCTATGGATGGCATCTTTTCTTTTTTCTTTTTTCTTTAGTTTGTCATTGACGTTGTGACACTTAATTTCAATATCAATGAAATGGATCTTGCGTTGCTTGTCAATTTTTTATGTTTGTCATGGATTCATCTGCTTTTACTTTGCTGCTGTTGCTGTTGGTGTTCTGTGGTGGTAGTTGGAGTGCTAGTGTGGCTGTGGGGGTGGATGGTGATGTTTTGTATTAGTGAGTTTGTTGTTGGGGTGCTAATGTGGTGGCTGGGTGCTGGTGTGGCTGGTGCCCTTCACAGGCATGGTTTGGGTTTGTGATGGGAAATGCTGCACCTACACCTGGTGCAAGTGTGCAGTTTGCACATCTTACACCATGTGTACTGGTGCAAGCTAGTGCATTAGTACCTTGTGCAGCAACACCACCAGCATGGTGGTGGCTGGAGCGCCTAATGTGTAGTGTGGCTAGTGGTGGTGGTTGGTGGCGTAGCCGGTGGTGGTGGTTGCCGCAATTTTGGGAGAAAACTCGCAAAAAAAATTTGGCACTTAACTGGTCATTTTCTAAAAAACTTGGCACTTAACTGTTCCATTTTAATTATAACTGACACTTAACTGATCACTTTAATAATAACTTGACACTTAACTCGATCCTTTTTCATCGCGACTAGCATTTAACTGATTGCTAAATACAACTTATGGCACTCGGATAATCACTCAAGTTTGTCTTGTATATATGTTCGTTAGTCTACATCAAAACAGAAAGATGATGGTTTTGGCAACTCCATATGACAGCACAGAGACAACAACAAAGCCACAATGATCTTGTGGAACAGCACAAACTTCTTCAAATCTTTCAACACCATAAAAACGCCTACGTTTAATTTAGAACAACACCATTTTTAACTATGGCAGTCGGAGAAATTTTTCTCATTTTCAAGTGCTTTACATTTCATCATAAAGTACAATAAACAACAAAACAACACCATAATAAACGCTTGGTAACACTTTCGTTCAATTTTCATCATTGAGACTTCATTCTTGAAAGGTTTAGTTGAAGATGCTTGAGCGTGCATTGAGACTTCATTCTTGACAAGTTTAACCGAAGACGCTTGAGCTTGCATTGAGTCAACCTCGTCCAACTCGTCCACGAACACGGATGGCTGCTGTCTTTTATGAAGTAGATACAATATCACCTCGTGGCTCGATCAGAGAACTTCGCATCAACCCATCTGAAGTATTTGCACTTCGACGCTTCTTTATATCGGGCGCATCCATAAAATCTTCTCCCAGGATTGATTCGAGTCCATGATGTTCTTCTTGGACTTGGTAACCCACAAAAACAGAAATGCTGACCTTCTCCTTCGCTTCGGTGAGAGGGGATTGAGGCGCTGCTGCGAGTCCTGCTCTCCATTTCCAAGATTCGACGAAGGAATTTTGGGCAAATGAAAATTAGGGTTCGAGACTTCGATTTTGGCCGATTTAGGGTTCTAAATTTGGGGCATTTCGGAGACGCCGTCGTTTTGGAAGATATGGGGGTACACTTACGCGAGACGACGTCGTTTCGTTGAGTCGGCGCCAACTCAGCTCTCCGGCGAGCCACGCAAGCATTAAAAAATATTAAAAACGTGCCACGTCGGATTTCCGGCAAGGGTCGCCGGAGGTGGCACTTAAGTGTCCCATTTTAAAAAAAAAAAAAAAAAAAAAAGTGGCACTTAAGTGTACCGAAAAAAAGTTATGGCACTTAAGTGTCCCCTTGTGTCAAGTTATGGCACTTGCGCTGTTCTTTACTCCAAACAAGTGTGTGCTGGGGTTGGTTTTGTCAATACCATTCTAGCTGAAACATTTTTGTCACTTACCCGATTTAAGGAAGATGAGGATAAAACTTTTCATGCACCAATTGAACTCTTACAAATTTGGTTCTTTTCTCACATGAGAAAGATCGACATTCACATGCATATTATTAATGTTACTGATTCTCATCATCCCATTGAGGTATTCAAAAAGTATCAGGATCGAACTCCAAATCTTTCTTACTCAAAATGGATCAAATTGTTGAAAAATTCCAATACCAAGAGTTTCCTATGGCATGCTAAATGGTTCCAAGTCTCCGAGGCACGCCTCTCTCATGGCGATGATGAGCCAATTCCATTATTAGGGATCACCGGTGCCACTTCTTACTATCCACTCCGAGTGGCCTATCAATATTGAGTTGTGCAGGACCTGCCACCCCCTCTCAAGCTTGGTTTGTTCCAAATTCAATTCACTACCAAGGATAGTGATCACAAGAGATGGCTTCATTGCATCGAACAAGCCTGGCTCGCATGTCGCAAACAAAAGTTGAACTTGCCCGAGGATGAGCTTGAAGGGAAGGAAAAGGTTTACCATGCCACTACTCGATACATCCGTCGGCACAGAATTCCAATCGAGTATCTCCCAAAGGTACCGGATGTGACTGAGAGGCCCACTCGGCAAGCGAAGCTTAATCGTCACAAGAGGAAGATTGAGCAACTTGAGAAGCAAGCCAAGAAGGATGCCAAAGAGAAGAAGCAATTACGTCGAGCGTTGGCTTCCCATTTGTTTATGGATCGGGCTAAATAAAGTGGCTTGAGTCAATTTAGTCTTTAGCTTAATGTCTAGGAAGTTGAGTCATTTACTTTATTTAGAACTTTTCAAATGTCATTTTCAATCAATTTCATTAATAAAAGTGATTAGATTCTCGTCATGGGCCGGCATATTTCATATCAAAGTGCTTATGTATGTTCATTCATGTTTAATCAATTTAGGTGGTAACGGATCCTCCACGATCACCCATCATTACACGATCGAGAGCAAAAATGGCCGACCAGAATGAAATGCGTGATCGCATGGCAGCCATGGAAGATCAACTTAAGCAGTTGCTTATCTCGATGCAGTCTATGACGGATCAAGTAAAATCCCTCCAAGTGAGTCAGGCCCTTGCACCGGTTGCACCGGTTGCACAGGCCCTCGCCGAGATAGTAACACCAAAGCAGACGAACAAGGCCCAAGTGGGTGATGGCAACATGCCTGATTTGGAGGATGACCCGCTGTTCATCACCGACGAAAAGACTAAGCCAGAGTAGGATGAACGCTTCACCAAACTTGAGGAGAAATTGAAACAATTGCAAGAGTCACAGAATTCGCTCCCGTTTGACTTGTCAGTTTATGAGAATGTCAAAATGCCGAAGAAGTTTAAGATGCCAGAGTTCGAGAAGTATGACGGTACTTCCTGTCCAAAAGCTCATTTGCAGATGTACCACGTACGCATGGCCCAATATGTCAAGAACGAGCCTCTCATGATTCAGTCGTTTCATGCAAGCTTGACTGGGCCCGCTCTCAACTGGTACGTAATGAAGAATATAAATCTTCTCGACACTTGGAGTGAAGTAGCTGACGCCTTCCTAACGCAATATAAGTTCAACATGGATATTGCACCCTCCCCGGAGGATCTTGAGAGGATGGAAAAGAAGAAAAGTGAGTCATTTAAAGAATACGCTGTAAGATGGAGGAACCTGGTGGCCCAAATCACTCCTTACCCTACTAACAAGGAGTTGATGAAGTTGTTTGTGAAGACCCTCCCGTCTGAGTTCCGTAACCGGATGGCGAGCACGTATGTCGAGAGTTTCAATCAGCTTATTCCTGTCGGAGAACAAATCGAGATGGGGATAAGAGAATGATGGTTTGTTGAGTCGTCAAGTAAGAGATTCTCCTCCAAGAAGGAGAAAGAAGCAGCTGTGGATGTGAATGTAGCTTACAGCCAAGAAGGTGCCAACCGTGCCCCGGCCATTCAGATGAATGCAAGGCAGCAACAAACTACTGGCCGTCAATCATTTGCCCAAGCAAATAACAGAAGGCAATTTACTCCCCTCCCTAGATCTCCATCTCAGGTATTGGTGATTCTCCGGAAGAAAGGTCTGCTTTCTATTGAACCAAAGAGCCCTAATCGCGAAAGCATGCGTGGCTACGACTCGACGAAGAAGTGTGACTATCATAGCGGAGAACTAGGGCATTCAACCGACGAGTGTTTCACCCTCAAGCACAAGATCCAAAACCTCTTGGACACAAAGGCCTTTTCGTTTCAAATTGTTCGACCGCATGTCCAGAAAAATCCACTACCGGAGCATGAGGGTGCGGTGAATGCTATCCTGGAACCGGAGGTCGGCCGAATCAAGAACTCGAAGGTGCACGTGGTAGATGCCTACAATGGACTGGTAAGAGCTGGGTATTATCCAGATCATGAAGACATTCCCCTGTCACTAATGAGAGAAAGGGTTGCCAAGATGGTGGAAGACGGTATTATCGTCTATGCTGACCATAACTGCATGGTTTTTACTATTGCCCATATTATCATCGATTGGGAAGAGGAGCAGGCTACTCTCGATGATGGTAAGAAAGAAGTAGATCCGTCACTCGCCGATATGCCCCCACTAGAAGATGTGCCTGATGAAGAGATTATGATTGAGATGCCTCAACCGTATGAGTATGTCAACAATAAGGCGGTGCCTTGGTGTTATGACCTAGATGTTGACCTTGTTACGAAGTCTGACCGAATCTATGCTCAAGCTAATGCTCAACCTGCAAAGCATGTCACTAATGATGAGGCTAAAGAATTTTTTGCTGTAATTAAGGTGAGTGAATATAATGTGGTCGATCAGCTGCGAAAGATGCCCGCCCAGATCTCCGTGCTAGAACTCCTGCTAACATCCCCTGTACATCATAAGTCGCTGATGAAGGTGTTAAGTGAAATTCGCGTACCAGAAATGGTTGAGGCAGATAAGCTGGAAGATTTTGTGGGATCAGTCCTTCTTAAGGACATGATTGCTTTTTCTGATGAGGAATTTCCTCTCGAGGGTAGGGGGCATAACAAAGCACTCTACATATCTATTAAGCACAAGGCTTCTCATGTGTCTCGAGTGCTTATTGATAACGGGTCTGCCTTGAACATATGCCCGCTGGGCACTCTTCACCGTCTCAAGGTAGACTTATCCAGGATGCATGTTGCGAAGACTTCTATGCGAGCTTTCGATGGTACAAGGAAGGAGGTGCTTGGAGAGATTCACCTCGATGTTCAAATAGGGCCAGTTGTTTTCAACATTCTCTTTCAAGTGGTAGATATTCCCACTACATTTGGTTTCTTGCTGGGTCGCCCTTGGATTCATATGGCTGGAGCAGTGCCTTCAAGTCTACATCAAGCTGTGAAGTTTGTAATCAAAGGGAAGCTGGTCACTGTCTATGGCGAGGAGGATCATCGAATTTACCATGAGACGGCCATCCCTTATGTGGAGCCTGATACTGAATTTGAATCAAGCTATCACTCATTTGAGCTGGTATCTACCATACATGCTTCTCGGGATTCATCACCACCCCCTCCCGAAGTTTCAAATGCTGCCATCATGGTTGGAAGAGTAATGGTCGGGAATGGTTTTATTCCTAGTAACGGTCTTGGAAGAGATGGTCAAGGCATTCGAGACCCCATTGAAGCCCCTCAGAGGTCTCGTTCTACTGGATTAGGGTACCACGGAAGAGGCGGACAAAATCCTGGAGGACGAAGACAGGGAGGACAGAATCTAGCACCTAACCGAAGACAAGGGAGGCAAAACCCATTGCCCCCAAGCATTCATGAGACATTCCCTGGTCCTCCGGTAATGATGCAGGATGAGGCGGAAGTGATAGACACCCTGGGGCAGCCGAGCAGCAAGTTTGACTACCTGGTGAAGTATTCGGCCCCTCCAAACTTCTACATTGATCCTCGAAGCATTGTCCCAGATGGATGGGGTGGCAAGGATGATCTGACACCCCCGAAGACCGAAGACCCTGAAGATATGCTGGAAGGAATTACAAGCTTGTTTGACGACATCGTCATAGGAGCCATCGATGAAGGATTTCCCGACGAAATGGGCCCTAGCCCACAAGAGTAACTCGTTTATCGCTTTCTCACATTCTCTTGTGTGGGAATTTTTATTGCTTTCTAGGAATAATTATCGCTATCTAGCGATTGTCTTTGATTTCTTTTTAGGACTTGGATTTGCATTTTCCATTCAATAAATGTAATTGATTGATGAATATCAATAAAATTACACATTTTATTTTGAGGGCATGATGAGGTATGCCAAACCAGCCCGGTGATGATATCCAGCCGATAAAAAAAAAAGGGAAAAAAATCCAAGGAGAATTCTAAGGCCTGGGCTTCATCATGCTTCCTCGTGTCAATTTTTCTTTAAAAAAATGCTTTTCAAAAAATCTTTTAAAAAAAATCTTTCAAAAAATATACAGATTACTTTGTTTGTTTTTCTAATTTATCTACTTCATATTTCAGGGATAATCTTATAACATGCAATGGCATAGAAATGGACCAATCCAATGCCGCAAGTGCTGATAACGAAGACCCTGGAGACTCGATTGAAGACTCTGTTGAAGTGCAGCGTAGCTGGGAGCAACATGAAAAGGCCAAGTCACTTACAACCGAACATACCGTCACCATTAATTTAGGTGACGCTGAAGAAGCTAAGGAGGTGAGAATTGGAGCAAACCTCCCAAGAGATGAGGCTGAACGCCTAATTCAGTTGCTAAAAGAATATCAAGACATCTTTGCATGGACCTATGCTGACATGCCTGGCTTAGACCCGTCAATTGTGGAACACTGTTTGCCTACTAATCCCGACATCCCACCTAAGAAGCAGAGGTTACGAAGAACTAAACCCGAACTTTCCAAGAAGATAGAGGAAGAAGTGATGAAACTTCTGAAGGTGGTATTCATTGAAGTCTCACAATACCCGGATTGGGTAGCTAACATCGTATCAGTGATGAAAAAGGATGGTCGAGTTCGAGTTTGTGTTGATTATCGAGATTTGAACAAGGCTAGCCCCAAAGATGATTTCCCGTTGCCTCATATAGATGTCCTTGTGGATAGTACTGCCAGATTTGTGTTTATGGACGGGTTTTCCGGGTATAATCAAATAAGGATGAAGGAGGAAGACAAGGAGAAGATTGCATTTATAAGGTCATGCCCTTCGGACTTAAGAATGCAAGGGGCAACTTACCAGCGAGCCATGGTAGCATTGTTTCATGATATGATACATCAAGAGATCGAGGTTTATGTTGATGATATGATTGCAAAGACTCGACCTGGAAAAAGCCATGTCGAGACCTTGAAGAAGCTGTTTGATCGACTCCGTGAGTTCAAGCTTCGATTAAATCCCGCTAAATGCGTGTTTGGAGCAACGTATGGTAAATTACTCGGGTTCATTGTGAGCAATAAAGGGATTGAGATCGACCCATCTAAAGTCAAGGCTATATGTGAGTTACAGCCTCCATCGACGGTCAAAGAAGTCCGAAGCCTTTTGGGGAGATTGAATTACATCGCCCGATTCATTTCCCAACTGTCCGAAACTGCCAAGCCGTTCTTCAAACTCCTAAAGAAGAACGCACGAGTCAACTGGGATGGTGAGTGTCGTGAAGCATTTGACAAGCTGAAGCAGTATTTGATGAATCCACCAGTTCGACCCATCTAAAGTCAAGGCTATATGTGAGTTACAGCCTCCATCGACGGTCAAAGAAGTCCGAAGCCTTTTGGGGAGATTGAATTACATCGCCCGATTCATTTCCCAACTGTCTAAAACTGCCAAGCCGTTCTTCAAACTCCTAAAGAAGAACGCACGAGTCAACTGGGATGGTGAGTGTCGTGAAGCATTTGACAAGCTGAAGTAGTATTTGATGAATCCACCAGTTCTTGTCCCACCCTCACCGGGGCATCCTTTGATTCTCTATCTCACTATCCGTAGTGAGTCATTGGGTGCGATGTTGGCTTAAGAAAGTCCTGTTGACAGAAGAGAACGAGCCATTTATTATTTGAGTAAGAAATTCACTGTATCAAAGCTGAAATATTATGATGCTGAGAAAACTTGTGCTGCATTAGTGTGGGTATTGCACAGACTGCGACAGTACACACTACATCACCAAACGTTCCTTGTGACCGAAAGCAATCCTATCAAGTACTTACTTGAGCAGCCAGCTTTGGTGGGTAAATTGGCTAAATGGCAAATTTTGATTTCGGAATTTGATGTACAATTCATGCCACAGAAGTCAGTTAAAGGTCGAGTGATTGCTGATATATTGGCTGAGAACCCGAGGGTCTCAAATAATGAGGACAGTTTCCTAGATGACCGGGTTTTGAGTATAGACGAAGACTCGTGGATAATGTTCTTTGATGGAGCTGTGAATTTGTCTGGTTCTGGTACTGGGGCAGTCTTGATATCCCCAGACAAGCAACACCATCCGGTAGCTACAAAATTGGTATTCCCATGCACTAACAACGTGGCTGAGTATGAAGCTTGCATCCTCGGGCTTCAAGCTGCAATCGAGATGGATGTGGCCAAATTAAAAGTGTTCGGAGATTCTACACTGATCATACTGCAGACCGTAGGAGAATGGAAAACCAAAAATGCCAAGTTGCTCCCATATCACAAGTATCTAGAAGATTTGGTAAAGAAATTCAAGAAAATTTCGTTTGAATACTTACCAAGATGTCATAATCAATTCGCAGATGCACTCGCGACTTTGTCATCTATGTTGCAAGTCAGTGACGGATTAGAAGTGGAGCCATTGAAAATAGAGGTTTTACCAAGGCCAGCCTATTGTATGATTGTGACTGAGGAACCAGATGGAAAGTCATGGTATTACGATATCATGAACTACATTAAAAAACAAGAATTCCCCGAAGGAAGCACTCCGGCTGAAAGGAAATACATCACGAAGATGGCCTCAAAATTCTTCGTTAGTGGCGAAAATTTGTACAAAAGGTCTTATGATTCTGTCCTATTGCGGTGTGTTGATGCAGGGCGAGGCCACTCAAATCATGCAAGAAGTGCATGAAGGAGTATGTGGCCCTCATATGAACGGGCACATGCTTGCTAAGAAGATCATGAGATTAGGTTACTTTTGGCTCACACTAGAAAGAGATTGTATTCAGTATGTTCGAAGTTGTCACCGTTGTCAAATTCACGGTGATAAGATAAATGTTCCCCCAACGAGCCGCACCGTTTTCGAGCCATGGCCTTTCTCAATGTGGGGTATTGATATGATCGGCCCAATAAATCCTAAGGCTTCAAATGGGCATCGATTCATTTTGGTGGCAATAGACTATTTCACCAATTGGATTGAAGCTATGTCATTTGTAAGTGTCACCGCTCGCAATGTTGTGAAGTTCATCAAACGTGACATAATCGCTCATTATGGCGTCCACCGAAACAATCATCACCGACAACGGGATAAATTTGAACAACAAGTTGATCGATGATTTGTTTGGAGAGCTCAAGATCAAGCATCTAAATTCATCCCCTTACCGCCCTCGGATGAACGGGCGGTGGAGGCATCTAATAAGAATATTAAGAGGATCCTGGCTAAGACAGCTGAGAATTATAGAGATTGGCATGATAGGTTACCTTTTGCACTAATGGCATACCGGACATCAATCTGTACGTCTACTGGGGCAACCCCTTTTGCTCTGGTATATGGCATGGAGGCAGTTTTACCTGTGGAAGTTGTGATTCCTTCTCTGCGAGTTTTATCCCAAGTGGATTTATTTGAGGCTGAATGGACGCAACAAAGACTTGAGCTGTTGAACTTGATCGATGAGAAAAGGCTAAAGGCTCTTTGCCATGGTCAGACATATCAGCAGAGAGTGGCCAAATCCTTTAATTGCAAGGTACGGCCGAGGCGATTTGAGGTAGATGATCTTGTCCTAAGGAAGTTGTTGCCGATCTTCCCGGATCCAGGGGGAAAGTTTGCCCCAAATTACAGCGGACCATATGTGGTGAAGAAGGTACTTCCAGGAGGTGCCTTGATTCTAGCTGAAATGGATGGTCGACAGTTTTCCACTCCAGTTAATGCTGATGCTGTTAAGAAGTATTATCCATGATTGAATTTGCTGTGTCATGTTTTGAATTGCAAGTGCTTTTATGATGAATAAATTGCCTCAATAAGTTGCAAATTCAAATTTGTTGCAAATGTTGCATATTCTCCATAATGAATTGCATGAGAAAAATTGAATGTGTCAAATGGGATACCTTGGAATGATGAAAGGCAAGCCTTATTCCATACACTAATCCCTAGTGAGTTGTGTGAAAAATTTTATGCCCGCAAGGAAAAGGGCTTCTAGAGTCATTTTTCGAAAGTCGGTATCAGATTTTAACCAAACTACCTTTGACCATGATGGCTTCAGGGGAACAATGAATTTATTTGGGATAACAGACATTTTTTTATTTAATTTTTCATTCAAAACAAATATGACAAGTAGAAATAAGAGGCCAGAAATGCATTAGCACGTAATAAAACGAACACAGTTAATGAGAATTGTGCGTATGCTTTTGACAACGAGCAAAATGTTAATTTGGATATTGCCGCACTTCACATTGTCATGCTTGTGAAGGCATCCTTGTCCTTGCAAGTTTTCATTTTCATTTTATCGAAGCGGTTTCGAGTTCTATACTATCTTTGTTATAACATAAGTGAATGTGTTGAGCACATCTCGATAAACATTATCTATTTTAATTCAAATATTATATACCCATCAAACGACAAGGTGTGTGCTTGCAAATTTCATTTGCAGTGACTGAAATATGATATTTAATAAGCGCAATAATCTTCTTCACAAATATATATATTAACAATAGAGTGGTAGAAATGATCACTAAATCCCAGATCACTAAAAACTTAAAAAAAAAAAAAAAAAATCGTAAACTAGATTCAGTCAAGACCGTAGGAGCATGATGGAAGACTATCGGATGGGGGACTATCGTCGGTTACTGAATTAGCTTTGATGACTAGGCTCCCCTCCGTTGTGGAATTCGCGAACGCGATCCTCAGGTTGTCGCAACGAGCTTCGATGCGGTGGTAGCTTTTCTTCCACCAAGGCCCGAACACGTACCTGCCCTGCATCCTCAAGCCCAGCCCGACGTTCACCGTACCTACGGACCTCCGCTCTCGATCCATATCCTCGACCGCCTCCTCTTCCACCCCCTCCGCCTCGGGCCCGTCCATCGTCGTCATCCTCGCATCTATCACTGCACTCCCGCCACCCCGCAGCTCGAACGGCTCTGCCGTCCCCACTGCCAAGGTATGCGCTACGTCCCAATGGTAGTAAACAAAGGACTGGACCTCATGGAAGAAGAAGTTCCCCCATCTCCCTTCTTTCTCCGCCAAGAAAGCGGCTCTCCAAGTAGCCGTGTTGGGTGCAGCGATCGTGAGATTGGACACGATCAGCGTAGCAACTCCCAATGTGGGGTATTGAGGTCTCACAAGGCACGTGAACAGGATCGAAGCCGGCAGCACCATCAAAAAAGATATTATCACACCGGTCGGCACCCCAACAGTGAACGGGAGATATACATCGTCGCATCGGATTCGAAAGGGGGCGTGTGGCTGAGGCGGGTGGGGACGGTGAGGAAGGTAGGATGCGCCGCGTTCATCGGGCTGATGTCGCTCGGCGAGGGATGAGAGGCGGGGTAGGCCATGGCCGCTGTTGCCGAGGTGGAATGCGGAGGAGCCATGGAAAGAGGAAAAAGGCCGAAAGTGAGAAACCTTGGCATAAAATGTAAAATATTGACGGGGTGTGCTCCCACAACGACAAGATTTTTTGACGAAATTAAATAAAAAAAGAATTCCACCGGGTGGGATTCTTTAGTTAAAAAAAGAAAAATCTTAGGGAATTGATAAAGCTTTATTGAAAGCATCATCAGCATGAAATATTTGGCATTCCATGCAGAAAGACCAGTTTAAAGATCTTTATTATAAGAGAAATAAATTTAGGATATCTATTGGCAACATCACAACGTAGAACATTTTTCACACTTGCAATTGTGAAATATATATATATATATATATATATATATTCATCATTTAACAAAATGAACACAGTTACCAAAATTAATGCTTGAATCCTTATTTATACAACTTAATGTAACGATAAATTCAACTTGAGCCAAAGCAATCCAGTCAAAAACCAATTCATGATCATTTTGTAACCAACCAAAATTGAAATTTATTCAGATATTTATGCTATATTGAATTTGTTTGATTAAATTTTTTGCCTTTCTTCCCTTTTCTATATTTTGTATAGCCCAACTTTTTCAGTGTGCTAGCCAAATTTCAATTTAACATATCTTAAGTAGATAAGTATATATTGTCTCTAAGTTCAGCAAATACCACAACGAGACCCATTATAGTGTACAAAATTTTTCGCTTGTTCGATAATATTTTGGAATCTCATTAAATTAGTGAAATACATGTGTTATGTGAAATCATTGTCACGAGTACACTATGAAAGAATTGAGTTTTATAATTGTCATCACCTAACCCTTTTGAGGGAGAGAGAGTCAAGTTTGGGGGTATTATCAATTTTGGGCCGGATGGCCTTTCATTGACTCAAGTTCTCACAAACGCATACCTCACACAACATCGGTGTTCATGTTTTTAATCATTTAAACCTATGTGAATTTTGACTAAAGAGTCGCCACTAGCCCTTTTACCTAATTATGTTAGCACTAAGACTTACATTCTTTCGGTACCTAACCTGATCACATGCTAGCTAACGCCATAGCAGCCTAACTAAGAGTTTTAATAACATCCTAACCGTTCTAGAGTAGGAAAGTAACATCCAAAATTGAAAAGCACAATCAATTATAATTGTAATAGGAAGCATGCAAGCATCCTAAAATTGTCCCTAAAAGAGAAAAAGACAATCAAAAGAAGAAGCCTATTGTAAAGCCATAAAGGCTTGTCCAATTTTAGGATTCACTCTTTTAGGGTTTTCCAATTTTTTTAAAATTATTTTCTAAACTCTAATTTTTTATTATTTTCAAATTTTCTAAATATTTTTATTATTTCCTAAAGTTTTTAAACATTTTTATCATTTTCTGAATTTCTAAATTTTTCTTTTCGAATTTTTTAATAATAATAATAATAATAATAATATTATTATTATTATTATTATTATTATTATTATTATTATTATTATTATTATTCGTTTTTACTATTTTTAACACTAAAAAAGAAAAGAATTCGAACCGGGTCGGAGACACGGCCTGACTAAACCGACCCGGACGACTAAATTTTTACGATTTTTAATATTAAAAAAGAAAACAAGCAAGCTCGAGGCCCACCACTTTTTTCTTTTTACGACCAGCCCACAGTTAAAAAGCCCGAAACCCATTTAACTTCTCTATCTTCCTACTCCGGCCCTTTTTTTTTTTTTTTTTTTGCATTTTTCTCTCTTTTCTTTTATTGTTTTTGTCTTTTACTATTTTGTCTTCTTCTTCTTCTTCAACTTTGCATCTTTCACTGACGCTGGACAACACCAGTAACTCCACAAGCATTCATTCCCAAAAAAAAAAAAGAAAATACTTGAATCCACACACACCAACTCGGACGTTGGAGAATGTATCGCAAAGTCGCACGAAGACACAGCAAAATACAAAGAAATCGAGCAGGATTCGACGAATATTAACGCCAAACCTGAATTGGCTTCGACTTTACGCGTAAAAATTCCTCGGCCTTCCTTCAGGCATTCTAGCAAACGCACGATGCGCATTTCGGACAGCAAGCTTGAGGCTTTAGTCTCGACATATGAAGGATTGAATCGACATGATTAGGTATGGATCAACCAATATTTCTATGCAAGATGCCTACGGTGATCTTCGAGAAAAAAATGAATTTTGAGATCGGGGGGTGTCGAGAGAAAGAGATCCTACCTGGGGTTTGGGCTTCCGAGGGCGGTAGTGAACGGCGGGATGTGGGCGGTGGAGTGAAAAACTCTCCTTTTTATCTTACTCTCTCGCGCGCCCCTCTTCTCTCTCCGTCACCAATCTCCAACCGAATCTTTTCCTCAGCCAATTCTAGTCCTGAAATTTGTTATCGTTGGAAGATACGATACTGATCTAGAATGTATCTCAAAGAGATGCAGATAATTTATTTTGGGAGATTTAGGATTAGATCTGATACACATAGATCAATAGAATATAATCTTTCTTTTTATTAGACAATTTATATCATATAAGGAACAGTTTGTACATCATTCGATATATAGAGAAAAACATATACAAAAATTTTCTCCCACCTCTTCTTTTTCAATTCTAGACATACGTCTTCTTTTTATATCGATTCTTGATAGTTATAAATCAGATACGTTCGTACCTGCTTTTCATTTATAAGATATTCAAGTTGATCAATACAAGAATTTAATCGCATCAACCTTCCCCTTTTCGAAGTCTAATATTAATAATCTATTTTTCTCGACTATTTTTTTATTCTACTTGGAAACACATTCGATCCCTCCATTGGTTTCTCTCTCTACGATCATCGCTCTCTTCCACCTTCTCTCTCTCCCTCCTCCGGTTCTGCTTCGCCCTCCACACTGTCTCAGCCCCATTCACAATGTCATCTCCGCTCCTCCCCCATCACCAATCCGTCCTCCGACCACCATGCCTCCTCCCTCGCTCCCTCGCCGGCATCCAGCCGCCTTCATCTCCCAAAACCGGCGCTGCCCACGACGACCTGGGTGGCGAATCTCCTCATCTCCTCCCCCTTCAAAGACGAGAAGGCCGCTGCTGTCGGGACCCTCCTCTCCATGGCCTCCAGCTACGCCTCCACCGCCCTCCCAGGCGCTGCCGCAGCCGCCCCCTCCAGGTTCTACCAGCGGGAACTCCCTCTCGTCCATGTCCGAAGACGGCCGGCACCAGTCCTGGGGCGAGACGTGAAAAAAGAAGAAACGCAATCGCAAGTGGAGAGTGGAGGAAAAAGTAATTGATGATAATTAAAATCTTATCTACTAACCATGATTCTATGTTTAGAAAGAAATTATAAATATGAAGTGACAGTCAAAAAAACTATTTCTTTCATGTTTAACGCTTGAAGATTATTAACACTTCAAATGAGCTCTTTAAGTTCTTAACAAAACATTTATATAGATTGAATAAGACTCTAAAAAAGTGGTTGACGTAATCTCCAATTCAAAATTACTTTGAACTGGATACGTAATACAATCAAGCGTTTATTCATGCAACTCTCTCCATTTTTTTTTTTTTTTTTTTGGTCATTTACCCAAAATTCAATTTATACATATTGTTGATTGGCTAAAGGCAAGGAATGCATAAAAACATTAACGTATGGGCTCTTTGCAAATGCGTGAGCCTGGCCTAGCATCACCCTTCGCATATCACGGGTTTCAACAAAGTTAATTGAAATTGAATATGGTAACTGTGGTTGCAATTTCCTCCATATTGTAAATTTGAAATAACTCGTATTTTTCTTTAGACTCACTAGTTAAAAGTCTTACAGCCATGCGGTAATCATGGATCTGGTTTTTATTAATTCTCTTGTCATTACGATTAAAGCATGGATTTTTATTTTTATTTTATTTTTTGGACTATGCTTGGATGACCTTGGGCCATCCATTTTTGTATAATGGGCAAGTGAACATAAATTTGCCATGTGTGCAATATTTGAAGAAACAAACCTAATGATGTCCAAGAAAGAGAAATTCATGAGGAATTGACTCCCTATTTCATATGATGGATATTGGTCCAAAATAAAAAAATTGATATCACTTAAGTCAAATGTTGAAAATTTACATATTATAAATAAAAATATTCACATTTCATAAAGTTTTGCACTTATAACATAAAATCAGAAATTCTTCGTATACTATTATTACCATAATATTAAAAAAAAAATCATTATTGCACTTCGTTACTATAAAATTTTGTCGAACGCCTTCATGAAATGCTGGAAAGTTTTGAAAAAATTGAAATATTAAATACTATAGTTATATTTGGTCCATTTATGAAATCCTGAAAGATACAACTTTTTTTTTTTATTTTTTTAAATTTTACGACGTTATCTCTGACTTTTATTTATTACGAAACATTTGGAAATTTTCAAAAATATTCAATATCAAATACTGAATTGTACAATTAATCCGTTTTTAAAACTTAGAGAAGAAGTCCAAGTAGTAAGTCTTTACTATAAATAGAAAAATTTTATTCTAGATGAGTATCTTATTATTATTGTTGCTGTTGTTATTATTAGTAGCGGTAGTATTTTACATTTTCTTCGCATTATTTCTTAAATCGCGTCTGAAATCAAAGGATAATGTTGCACGATCTTTGGACAGGTGGACCCACCTGTACATGCTTGCAAAGTCCAAGCATTACATGCAAAATTGTCGAGACATTTTACATTCTTTGTGAAAATTGGAAAGTTTTCAAAAATCCTATTTAGCATATGTATTAAGAGTATATAAAATGAGATGTTCATGGATTACGAGGGTCATTAAAGGTAATATCGCGTTTTTTAAATTTGAAAATAAAACGCATTAACTTGTTAGTTAGATTGACTACAATAATTAATTAGAGATAGTTTCTTTTTTTATTAGCCAATAAGTGATTTATCAGACACCTTACGTCGAAATGCGAACTCGTTAGCAGAATTCTTAATTTTTTCAAATGAAATATGTAAATTGATTCATAATTATATGGTCTGTATATTTTTTGGATTTAGTTAAAATAAATGATCAATTTTAATGTGTTACGCATACTCATTACATAAGACTCGGAGCGACGAGTGTGCCGAATAATAATCATAATTTTCAAGTTTATTTGAAAAGGCAAATTATCACTTCAAGTCTTGGTAATTTGTATACATGAACGTATTATCGTTGAAGAATTCTTGTTACATAGCCAAATGTGAAATCGAACTTTTAATTTTAGTTTGAAAATTGACAAAAAGAAAAATGGCATGACTTTATTTTCCAATTTGATAAAGATATTTAAAAACAAAATTAGTCTTAAAGATCGCCTACCAACTATAATAGTAAAAAATAAAAATAATGATCATGACTAAACAAAAATGTAATGAATAAACAAAAACATCGAACTCGAAGATTCTCATGTTCTCATTCTTTATAAGTATTCTTCCAGCTTTCGGAATTAGGGAATTTTTTTAAAAATAAAACAACGAAATTTTGTTAACTATATCGATATGCAATCTAACTCAAAATTTGTATTCATAGTCCTCGCGATACAAATTAACATGGCTTTTCGATAAGCCCCTGCTAGCATGCACTCTAGGCCTCGGTGCATTTCGATCTTTGAAGGTCAGGTCTGAAAGCCCTTTGTACAGCCTGACCCCTCCCTCCATCCAACCGTAGTGGCATGGAAATTATGCCATCCTCGGGCATGGTTGGAAGACCTTAAGCAAAAATTCGAATCAATGCGCATTTGAGGAAGATGGGGATGCCGAAAGTGACAAAGGGAAAGAATTAATCCGGCCCCAATTGGACGGAGCTCGATTGATGACCACATTGACCAGGACAGGATCTACTACGTGATCGAGACATGCCCTAGTTTGTTGCTAGATGTGACCTTGTTTACAACCGAGCCTAGCTTGATCAGTAATTCGAAATTTTCTTTGCTCGGCATTCCTCTCCATTAATTGTTATTATACTTTTTTTTTTCTTTGGTGACCCAGGAAACCCCGCACAGCCGGATGCCGGGAGTAAACCACTGGGGGCGATACGTGCTAGCCATCACACACGTGCCACCAGGGTAAGTTACCCCGCGACGCGCTGGGGTTTGAACCCCTCCCCTTCGTGAGGGGGAGGCCCAAAGCCAACTGTGCCACCCGGTGGGTGGTTACTTTTTTTTTTTTTTTTTTTTTTTTTTGTTATTATACTTTTTCTATTCCTCATATTTCAATTATCTTTTTCATATCACCACGTGATTAGTTAATTTTGTTATATTTTGAAATACGAAAATGCACTACCAAGTTGTGGTCCCAGTGTCCCCTTTACTTTGACGTCAAGTGTGCCCAAAAGAAGTTATCAAATTTTTTTAGCATTGAATCAAATGTTTAGATTTGTAAGTGTAGAGTATCCAAATTTACGTTGAGTGAGCACATATTTCATAGATGAATTTTGACAATTAGATCCATTCGTACCATTTAATTCTGTGTATACCTGAATATTATGATTTGTGTCCAGTATAACATAACTCTGTGTAATAGTTAATATAAAATTAATTTTTTTTCTAGGGTAGAGTCGTATCTATGGTTTTGATTATTGATAGGTCATGAACATCTTTGAAATGCGTCAAATTACTGATTAGAGGTCTAATTGTCATTGCCCATCGCTTTCAATTGACGGTCTCCTTTATGGACTCTCATAATTTAGCATTATGTTGATTGTTGACTGAATCACTAATGCCATATGTCTATTTAATAGATAATTTCTGGTTGCTCAAGCTTAGAACAACTTAAGCATGTCATTAATTGATTTAATTTCTTGATCTTATTACAATTACTTGCTAAATTGTGTCCAATTGTTTTCTTTCCGTCTTTTCAATAAGTAGGCTTGTCTTTTTTTTTGGTCAGAAATGGAAATATTTCATTTACTAAGCAAAGATGAGAGGCTCTGTAAATGGGCATCATTACATAAAAAGTCCAACAAAGTTTAAGGAGGGGAGAAGACCCAATTCAGAGATAAGTAATTGTTTTTATGGGCTTTGGCTACCCAGTCTGCTACAAGGTTGGCCTCTCTGCAGTAATTGACAATCTTAATATTTGAGAAGGCCCACATTTTTTCCTTGCACTTACTAACAAGAGATTGAGCCTCCCAACTCATAACTCTTCTGAACTGTTCATAACTTTAACCAGTTGCACGTTGTATGACTCAAAAATAAGCACTTCGTATCTATTAGAAAAGAAGTAATTGAGGGCTTCCATAAAGCTAGGGTTTCAGCCATCAGGGGAGAGGATGCTCGAACCGATTCAGCCGTTCCTTCCACCATCCTTCCACCCGAATCCCTGCAGATGCAATCTATGTTTTTTCTATCCCGTGACACGTTCCTTTGTCAGACACTATTGTTGACAAGCATCAAAAAACTTTTTCCACAAAAATTCTCAATTGATGCTGCACAAGTTGACAGCAAAGTGAGGCAATCAGTGTACATTTTTGTTGCTATAAGGCTGAAGCCAAAATGCGTTTGCAAGAGAATCTTTTGTTAAGAGAAATGGAAGGATGAATAGTTTTATGATGGTTTGCCTCGAGGAATTTCCGGTGCTTCCAACTTCATGAACATACGAGTGTTTCGTCCTTACCTTTCTTTTTCCTGCTGTAAAGAAGACTTGTTTAGTTTTATATACACTCTGATTTCTGTCTCTCCTGCCTAACAGAGACCGAGAAAGGTATTCCTTGTGAAGATGATGGTGATGGATAATTTCTCGAAGGGTTTGTCAAGGGACCCTCGAGAAGGAACGTGCTTATGGTGTCTTGATCATACGGGGGTGCAAGCATCATTGGGCCGAAGAACAAATTGGGCCCTTATAAATAGACAGGGCCCCATTTTCTCGACCGAGCCCCATCCCATCCAAAGATAGGCCTGGTGAGCCCAAGACTGCGAAGCCTCATGATCCAGGAACAAGTCGAGCCTTCTTGTCTTAAAATTGTTTCTCAAAGCATAGTTTACCAAACGGCATTTGTATTTGCCTAAAATACTTTAGGTTAAACTGTTTTGTATTTTTCCAATGGGTTTTCAAAATGCTGAACCAAATGCATCCAGCGTCTGTCATGTTGAGAAGAGAGGCGGGAAAACATTAACGTAGAGAGGGAGAGGGAAGGAGAAGGAGACAAAGGAGAGAGGGAAGGGGACGGGGAGATTCGGTGGATGAGAGGTACACGCAGTGGAAAGTCGCTCGTCCCCGTCCTCTACGACTAGCTCACCAACCACGACCTGTCTAGCCCTCCACACCCCTGATCTCAAAATTCATTTTTCGCGAAGATCATAGGCATCTTGCATAGAAATATTGATTGATCTGTGATTAATAATGTCGATTCAAACCTTTATATGGCGAGACTAAGCCTCATTGCTAAAATGCGTGAAAGAAGACCGAGGAATTTTCCCGTATAAGCTCAAAGCCGATTCATGTTTGTGCTTACATTCGGGGAATCGTGCTTGATTTCTTGGTATTTTGCTGTGTTTTCATGTGACTTTGCGATATATTCTCCACCGTCTGAGTTCGTCTCATATTGCCGGCCCCTACGAGTCAGCATTTTCTTTCATTCTAAACACATTCACCGTCACGGAGTAGCGCCAGACCACCTCAGATCGGAGCCAATCACGGATGAATATCCTTGTCGCGTAATTCCTTCGGTGGATTTTGTCACTTCCTAGCGTCATCATCAGAGATTCTCGTAATGCAACTCTGATTTCTACCATCATCGTCCTTCCATAAGAGGAAAATGGCCGCGACTGACGCTCACTCTAATTTTGATTTTATTGCATCCGCATTTCTGATTCTTTCTGTGTTTTTGTGTTCTTAGCAGCTCTGATGATAGTTCATTCCAGCATCATCGTCTCTGATGACTTCTCGCGCTGATTTGAGCAAAACACGATAGTTAAAGAAATTTTATTTGTCCCTCGAGTCCTACATTCGGAAAGAAAATCCCATTTGTTTATTTGAACCGAAGGATATCGCCCTGCCGGAGGAGGAGTTCCTCTGTGTTGACATTCGCTGCTTCAAAACTTCGTTTTCGCGGTTGGGCTTGGGCCTGAGGAATTTGGGCCTTAAAGTGAATATGTATACATTTTTATACCCTTTTTTTATATCCAATGAAACAGATTAACTGGATCGAATTTATGTCAAATTAAAAATAATCTCAATCGAATTCATTGGTGTGAACCTATAATATAGTTTCGACAAAAAAAAAAAAAAAAAAAAAACCTATAATATAGTGATCCATATCCAATCTCATATCCAACTCGACTCTTATTGCAAAAATACATAATTAACCCAATTTAGGAATACTTGCACTGGTATTGAGGTGAGAATTAAAGAATGAGCGAGGGTGAGATTAAACGAATGTAAGAGAGAAAGAGTTATAAAAGTAAGTTAGATTTAATTAAGATATAAATTTATTTAACACACATATTATTTTAGACTTGATCATTTTAACTGGTATAACAACCTAGTCCCGTCAAATAACGGTTCATATTGAGTGGGTGATGAGAAAGCTCACGGGCTATAGGATGATGCCAGAATAGGATGGCTGGGTTAAGCATGAAGGAAGTTATTTCCAAACTTCTGCAGCTCTCGATGTGATAAAACATACAAGACTGGCATATTTGAACGAGATAATTAGCGCCTTTATGCATGTGAGTAAGTAACGCAAGAACGTGTTCTCTTTTATAAGAAAGTTGTTCTTGGCCGACATGGTGTCGTTGGCTTAAAAATTAATTTTAGTAAATTATTACTAGTTTATATTGGGATTAGTAAATCCATACGAGGATATTAAATCAATACAAGAATTAGTTTAAAACTCCCTTTATGCTTTAATATTACAGCAATACTAGTATTTTTTTTTTCTAACTTGCTATAAAATAATTAAACAGGAAAAGATAACGTTGCAATTTGGTTTAAAAAATTAGATAATTTGTAATTTTCCTACTATGTATATAGATATGCCCGATGATGTTGAGGCCATTAAGGGGAGTTTGCATTCGATACCATATAATTTGTTACCCGTAAATTAACATTGGAAGCTCTTTTTTGGGACATTAGATATTGTGATGTTTTTGGGAGAAAAGGGGCAAGGAAAGTTTGGAGAAATTATTTTTGGAAAATCTTAAATCTTTGTAAAATTTTAAAGTAAGAGGCGTTGTCTACTCATTATCATTTCCCATATTGCTTGCTTTCGAATAAAAACAACTTAAGAATAAATAAAAGAAAGGGTCCCTTTCATTCTAAAGACAAATGAAAAATTATCCACACCCAAAAAAGAAAAAGAATTGTAAAGTTTTGCTCAGTTTCTCTAAATTTAGTAGGCTGGTTTCGAAAGAAAAACGCTTTTACCGGCAAAAAGAAACCAACAGAAAGTATTTATTTATTTAGGGTCCGTTCATTTCACGGAAAATAGGCCATTTTCGGAAAATATTTTTCCGGAAGTCATTTTCCGGGAAAATGACTATATTTTCCGGTGTTCGGCTAAAACCTGAAAATGTTTCGGAAAATCTTTTCCGATGTTCAGCTAAAACCTGAAAATGTTTCGGAAAATGTTTTCCGGTGTTCGGTAAATAAAATATTTTCTAACCCTTTTGCTTGGAAGTTGTTTCTTTTTTTCCTCTGGGTGTTTTCTTGATCAATTGAAGACATAGGTTCAACTCAAAATGAACCCACTTGGCAAAATTATTCTGGAAAACCACACAACTGAACTTGGATTTATGTTTCGCATCTATTGCCATTAAAATAGAGTTTTTTGGCAAATAAACACTTGTGAAATGACTCTTGCTTCTGCAGCATTCAGTCAACCAATATCTAGAGAAGCTCAAGTCTTGCACCGTGCAAAGACCAGTTTTTCTAGACTGCAAAAGCTTGAAGTCCTTCCTGGATACAATCTCACAAGTGCCGACAAACATCTAAGCCTCACCAGAGGAGAAATGGAGATCAAGAGTTCTCGTTCACCATCACAATCACGATCACCAACCATACACCCAAAAACAAGTCCAAGACAACATTTTGCTACTAAAAAATTCTACATCCATATCCCAATACAACATGTCAACAACGCCGCATAGCCCGCCCTCCACCACTGTTTCCTTCAATCAAGAAACAGTTCTACCCATAATCTAAAATCCAAGTAACTATGACAATAACAACAAAGAAAGAAAGAACATGAGTTTTTTGGCAGTAAAGCTCAATACAATATATCACTAATGATGATCTCCTCTGCTTAGAAATTTATCAACCCATACTTTGCGAAGAGTCGCACTCTTCACCATGAATGCTCTTCCAATTTTTTCATTTTCAATTAGATGGTCAAAAACTGATCCAAGGATAATTTCATCGTATCCATCCATTTTCATCACCTCATTGTAGAGTTGAGAGTAATAGACTTGAGAGTGATCAACATCCATTTGAGCCAATGACTTGATTGCCGAGGCCATCTCTCCAAGTTGTGTTGAAAGTGCAACATACTTGTCATCATTGTTGGAACATTTTCGCCTTTTGTGAGACCTCTTTTCTGAATGCACAGTAGAGAAAGATGTTTTTGAGCCCTTCATCAACTCATCAAAGTCATCGCCTAAGTCAACGGGTGAGGAGTCAACTTCCGTTGCATCGATGTCCCCAAACTGCCTAGCAAAGCTTCCGGTAGCTATATCTCTCCCAACCACCACAGCCATCTCATCATACATGTCAATCATTTTATTCAAATACTTTTCATGAGTAGGATGGACCTGCAAATGCACAATATTCATTCAATTATTAGTTCCACAGTTAGATATGAAAAGAAGCTGTTAAGTAGACATAATTGTGCAAATACCCAGTTGCAAACACACAATGGAAAATAATTAACCAGCTTCTAGGCAAGACCAAGCTCAGAATCATCACACAGCAAGAAGCATAAAGAGCTCTGATGAACACACATTAGAACAACCCATTAATCAACACAAAATTCAGGCAGCAAACTCGAATTCACTCTTGTTCTCTCGGTAAATGTCGACATGCATGCTGACACTATACGTAGCCAACCTACTTCACAAGCGATTAGCCCCTTTACAGGAATCCAATACATAGATCTAATCAGGTGATTAATAATGTATATTTATTGACATAACTAAGTTGAATGATTCAAACTCAATGTTGATTTTTGTAATTCTCTCTATCTCTTCCTTTTAGGTGTCCATAGGACTTATTAGGTGTACTATATTCCCTGGCAAAAATGTGTGATAGCTAGCAACCTTCTCATATGGTTAGTTCTTGCGCTATAAGATTGATAGCAATTCCTTTCCGAATCTGCATGATCACAATCGATGTCTAGCTCTAATTCTTCACAAACTTTTATCCTGCTGAACTAAAGTTTGACTTATACACTGCTTGATCTGGTTCGCCTTATTGCTAGTTTTTACAAATCTGTAGCACAGAACATTCTGATAAGGTGCCTTCTTAGGCTCTCACCACCTAATTGCAGAAGAAAAACAGAGAAGAAGCAAACTTTACCAACCATAGTCGCATTCCAGTTATACCCAACAATCAAAATCAAAATCGCAGCAGCCAAAGACATTGAGAAAATTTCCAGACATATAAATTACTAGAATGACAGTCAATATTAAATTATGCATTGCGCTTGTAACAAAAACAGAAACAACACCAACACGATAACCTATGGCCATCTTCAACTTGTCATCCCAACTGAATGTATTGAGCAAGTGATAAGAAACATTGGCTAAAAGAATGTATGGAGCAAGTGATGAGAAAAATTACCGATACATACTGATCAAATTCATTTTTCCCAGCTATCACCATCTTCAACTTGTCATCCCAACTGAATCCACTCTTGCCACGCACAGTTTGAATCGTCTTCCAATTGCTTTTGACTGCCTTCAAATGGTTCTCAACATGGTCGGGCTCACAACAAACACCAAACTTCTCATTTATTGTATTGACAACTCGAGTAATTGAAGAGGGTTTGAATGTACTTGAAGGCTTGTTTCCTTTACTAGCTTCATCAGCGAGAACTTCAAGTAAAACACGTTCCATAGGCTTCGACCATCTAAATTGCTTGACCTTCTCATCGTTTGCCTTACTTTTACCCATCATGATAACTATGTAACAACTTTAAACAGTAGAATAAGAAAAAGTATGATGAAGACGGAAACATAGTAAATATTTAGAGACGATTATCATTAAAGAAATGAAAAGCACATGTTCAAAATAAAGCACTCAAAAGAAATAAAAGTGAAACTATTGGCTGCTTCTAATATTCTGATAACTAATCCACATTGCATGTGCAATCCTATCCCTCTTTGATGCCCATATCCTATTTTCCTCCTTTTCCTCCTTTGAGAAAGTTGGATTCTTGGATTTTCTCTTTGAGATTCCATTTGTCTATTCATCTCTTCCATGATAGAGTCATTGGGATCAGCTTTCATAATAAAATTGTGAATGATACAACAAGCTAAGACAACATCGACTTGTGTTCTGAATGACCAAAAAGGTTCTGAACCCAATACTCGAAAACGCTTCTTTAGAACTCCAAATGCTCTTTCGATAGTAGTTCTAAGAGATGAATGCCGCAAGTTGAATAGTTCCTTCTCGTTTTCAGGAGGGCGATCACTAAACTCCTTCAAATGGTATCTAACACCACGATAGGGAGAGATGATGCCATTTTGGATTCCATAACCAGCATCAGCAAGATAATATTTTCCTACAAGTTATAAATTAGTTTATTATCAAGTTACTAATTTCAATTCAAATAATGTGTGTAAATTCCATTTTCTTACCTCTAGGAATGTTCAATCCGTTCGGCCTTGAAAGTGCATCAGACAAAATACGTGAATCATGAGATATGCCTTCCCAACCAGCTAATACATAAGAAAATCTCAAGTCAAATGTAACGGCAGCTAATATATTTTGTGTTGTTCCATCCTTCCGACCACGAAATCTTCCTTGAATTTCAAGAGGAACCGATGCACGTACATGAGTTCCATCTATTGCTCCAACACAATCCTAAAATAATCGATATAGTTACCAACCAAATACTAATGAAACTTCTCAAGCAATTTATAGACTTGTTTTTTCAAATTTCATACCTTAAAATATGGATAAAACCTTCGATGTTACTTATCTCAGGACGAGTGGAATTGCTTGGTTCTTTCACCACATGCTTGTATAATTTCAAAATCGCTTGCAGGACGATTTTGAAATATCTATGGATGGTGTTTATTGATCTATGAAATCTTCCCCCAATGACTCTAAACTTTACATTATGTCCAATGATATGACAAAATACCATAACTTGCTCCATAATAGAAACATTTATAGTAGAACGCAACAAGTTACTTGCACCAAGTACCTTACAAAGGTCTAAAAAAGCATTTGGTGTCATCCGTATTTGATCAACACAATGAGTATCACCACTGTATAACACACGATTCATATATAACTCTCTCTCATAATCTCGATTCACATGAGGCTCTCTTAGTATGCGATTCTCCGAATGATCATAATCATCCATAACTAATGTGATAACTGTCATAACCGCTGCAGCTGCACCCGTTACCACCGCTTGAATTTTGTTATCCATCTATATTGGAACACATTAATCATTAAACACAAAATGCATGTGAAATACAAGAAGGGCAATACTCTTTAGAACCTATACTCTCGTGTGCTAAACAGATCCTATCAACCATTAAACAAGCAGTCTGGCCCAAGGCCTTAAGATCCACAGCATAAGCAATCTGAACCTATACTCACTTCTTTGCACTTGTTGTGCCACTTGCATGGTAATTACATTTGATAAGTTTTCTTTCTTTTGCTTGCCATGAAAATTGCATGATTAATTCAGAAGGGCATAACAGCAAATTCTGAAAACACAATTCGTTTCTCTTTTCTGCGGTGAAAAATGAGTGGCTGTTCTATACCATGATGGATTTGCTGAACTCAATAACTTGTGTCAGGCTTAGGTATAGTGGGAATAGAAACCTTACATGAACAAGAAGACTTGGTGCTAAGATAAAGTCAGAGTTTCTAGTGGAAGAAAACATATTTTGGAACACCATGCTGTTTTTTCTTCAGAGAATTGTCATCCATGGAAAAAGGGTGTACCTTCTCAGTAGGGAAGCTATAGGTTGCCTGAAAGATTTTCTTGTGGATTTGCCTACTATTTTTTTGTAGTTCCTCACTATTGCAGTGTCAAGGCTACTCAGCAAGATTAACACTTGCAGTTGACAAACAATTTCCTACATGTGGACAACTATATAATGTGAATTAGCTGTCAATAGAATCTTATGGTAGGTGTCCAACGCCATGCCAAACCAACAGAGCATATGTCTACTCAACATTTGCATCTACACATACCTATCATCATGCACCGGAACTCCCCATTCTTCATCGTGGAAAGCAGCATAGCAAGGCTCTATTGGAGAATTGAAAATCGGTTAGCATCTCATACCACATGCCTAGGCAAAACTCCATAATGACAATGACATCATGATAAATTACATGACAAATTACACAATATAATTGTGTATACCGGCACCCCAAAGTTATACTGAACATAAAAAAATGTCTCTTTTAACACAAGAAAATAAGAACAAAAAGTCACAAGCATATTGGAGATCATGAAGTCAAAAAAGTCTACCTAATTAGAAGCCACAAAACTTAAATAAACATAAACGCCAATGGCAAAGCCAAACACATAACTATAACATAGAGAAATTAAACAAATAGATTTAATCACTACCCTATGCCTGAAGTTCTTGAACCCACTTTTTGGCTCGCTCAAATGATGCCTACAAGAAAGAAAACAGTCTTGTCATTCTAACAGAAACATGAAAAGCAGTGTTCTAACTCATCATTTCATCTTGCATATTCCACAACTACATCTTGGGAACACTGCATCTCTCATCATTCTAACAGAAACATGAAAAGCAGGGCCTAAGACATTATCACTGAGCTTTACACTGACTGTTCTCAAGAAGAAGGTTACTTTTTTATCAAGACTGATGGCTTTTGTAGAATCTGCCTCAGCTTGAAGAAAACTGAAAATTAGAGAATAAAAAATATTACCGGAACATCAGTAACCTAAGACATGATATATACATATCAAAGCTCTAACATCAACCATGATGGTACCTTCCGAGTTCTAAATATGCTTTTTGCTGCTCATTCTTGTAATAAGTAGCATTATTGCCACTTAGCTTGATAGCTTCTGTATAAAAACTAATTGCCTTCTGCCACTGTTTTTCTTTAAAGGCTTGGTTTCCCTAGAGAAGACACAAAAGATGGTCAGATTCAAAATGAAAAAATGGGAGGCACAAATGTAGATTCACATCAGAATACAGTATTTTAGTCATTTTTCTTTATCGCAATAAGATAAATGTGAACTTAATATTGAGCAAACATATGAACCTATATGGTTTTTTTATACATATTGCATCATCGCCCAAAATTATTTAGACTAACATGTCAGTCCAAATAATAGGTTACTCTATTTTCGGTGTTACCTCTTGATGGTGGCGAGGCCGGTGCTCTGTCAATCTGTGGCATGGCAGCTCACGTATCGCACTGGGTCGATCAAACAATACTTTCTAAACCTGCGGAGGGAAAGAGAAAAGACAAAACGATCATGTAATGATTGATATTTATCATATTCGTATAAGTCTAGTGAACGGTTAGCGTTTCACCAAATTTTGTACGCAAACGCAACAAGATTTCGTCATTCGCAACGTCTACTCTACATCTGGTTCTTTCCCTCCCTCCAATGATACCATCGGCCAGTCGATTGAAGAGAAGATTCAAAGACCATGACCATACAGCAATTGGCAGTTGAAAAAGTTAATGCAACCCAAATCACTATGCATGTTCGAAGAACTTTCTGTGGTTTTCACTCCCTTTCCACAAGCAGAAAAGTCCAGACACGAATACAAACAAAATCTATAAACTCATCAAAAGCAAGTCAATGCAAATGGTCCTTTATGTCCAATATTTTCCACAGAGGTTCTGCTTAAAAGGCCAACCGCGCATTAATCATCAAACCCCAATCCCCAAAACGTGCGCCCGCTGAATTGGCGATGCCAGTGCTGAATATGAAGTCCTGACTGGCTAACCAACCCTCACACACACAGCGAACCGAACCGAGAGAGGTATTCCATGAGGCTAAGGACCAAAAACGATGAACTCGCTGGGCGCCTACGCAATTCCGCACGGCAGAGCCAGAATCGATGACGAGAACAAGTGAAGAATCGAGAAAAACGAGAAGAAGCAGCAAAGGGAAAGGATCGTCACCTGGTGAGAGACCGAGCAAGTGCCGATGACTCCTCTGCGGCGTCGAAGGAGGAACCCTAGGTCGAAGGAGGAGGAACCAAGCGCTTCTCCACCGCTGCGACGTCGAAGGAGGAGAAACCCTAGGGAAAGAAGCACCGCTCTACCTCTCCAGCGTCGAAGGAGGAGGAACCCTAGAAGCGCCGCTCCATCGCTGCAGCGTCGAAGGAGGAGGAAGCGAGAGCCTGTAAAGGAAAATGACTTCCTTCGCGCGAGAGCCGTGCGTGAGGGAGTGAGGGAAAATGATTTCCTTTTTTGAGAAGGGGAAATCATTTTCCACAAATATGTGAAGAGGTTTTCTGTTGACTGGAAAATGTTTTCTTTGACCATCCATTTTCCGCCCACCCGAACATCGGAAATTGGGAAATGAAAATAAGGAAAAAGTATGTGGCCGCTCACACAATTTAGACGAACCCATGGGTTCAAAATTGCAATAATTTTGAGCTTTCGCTCTACATTTTGACAATTTATTTTATGCTTTTTCATTCTGTCTCTGAAATTGTACTCTCTAATTGTCTCTCAATCTCTGATTGCAAGGGAGACCATCCCGACGGCAAGTCTTCTTTGAATCTGCCCAGCGTCTCGCCAGAACTCTACCGTCGCACATTGAGGAGGCGGCGATCGGTGAGACGGACATCGATGAGAGCTCCCGCACCGTTTTGCTCCTTCTTCCCCATCATGGAGAACATCAGAATCATCCAATGTCGCAATACTACTTATTTGCGTCAAAAGGTAGACGAATGGTTCATTTTATCTTGAGTCGAGTCGAGAGGAGCTGCTTACCTAGTCGGACAATGCCGAAATGCTCATCTTTTTTTTTTGGACAAAGGAAAAGCTTGATATATCACTTAGCAAGCGTCTTACAAGACAGAAGTGGCAATATATCTGAACATAGGATGTTCCATAAGGGGGAGGGGGGTATAATATACCAATTAAAGGGAAGTTTATGAACTCAATGCGTACGTGCTACCCAATCAGCGGCAGAATTACCTTCTCGAGGGCAATAGAGGATACGTACGTTGGAGCTTTGGGTTAATTCTTCTCTGCAATGATGGGCTAGATCAGTTAGAGTCCAAGGCACTTCAACCCGGCCCATGAGGATTTCCACCGCTTGAAGACAATCGCTCTCCAAGATCCACCGAAGTGGTTGACCTTCAGTTTGCCCTACTGAAGTCTTTCTCTCCACGTGCGACTGCTGCAGCTCACGAATATAAAAAAGCGCCTTCAAGACCGCATCGAGTTTTGCCTCTTCCGCGGCTGAAACCCTAGACGAAACGGCAAAGCCCTCGATCAGTTTGCCTTCTGGGTTGCGCACGACACCAGCGACCGAACAGGTAAATTCTCCTAGAATCCAAGATGCATCCACGTTTATCTTCAACTCCTCACGATCGGGCGGAAGCCATCGGGTAGGGGAATTTGGGTGGAGGGTTCCATGAGGGTTTTTGTTGCTCGATTTCGGTAATTTGCTCCTGATGAGTACCTGATCTTGTACCATATTCACCAGATCTGTAGAGTTTGGAGGCGAGGCTCTAAAGATCCAGCCATTGCGTGCTTTCCATATATTCCAGAGGGTCCAGCCGAGCCTCTCTTGTTCAGGTGCGGTTCGATTCTTCACAACAACTTCATTTTACCATTGATCTGCACGTCTAATGTTGTTTATAGAGCCAAAGCTGCTGAACAGGGGGTTTTCCCATAACCGTCTAGTCCATTTGCAAAAAAAGAGTAGATGTTCAACTGTTTCGACCTGTGATTTGCAGATCTGGCATAAAGGATTCGGACTGATCCTGCGTTTATATAAGTTCTCAGCCGTTGGAAGGGCGTTCTAACACATAGCCCAAAGAAAGCTTCGGATTTTTGGGGGCACTGGAAGTTTTCACAACTTTGTCCAGAAAGACCGGAGAGGATAGTGTGAAGAAGAAGGTCGAACATCCCTCTATTTTTTCACTTCGGTAATTGCTCTGTTATATCCACTTTTGACAGAGTATTCTCCAACTTTGTTGCCTGTCCATACAAGAGAGTCCGGATGGGGTTGTCTGCTTAGATGAGTCGCCAATATTTCATTTACAACTTTATCTGGGTAGAGCTGATGGATTAATTGTTGTTTCCATTCTCTGGTATCACTGTTAATGAGTTCAGACACCATAGTAGGTTCTGTTTGGCTACTCTGACCCCCTATAGTTCCTTGCATCAGCCATCTGTCTTCTCTTATACGAATTGATTGGCCATCCCCAACTGACCATTTTAAATTTCTGTTTATAGTGTCACGGCCAATTAACAAGCATCGCCAACCCCATGAGGGTCGGTGTCCCTGGCATGCTGCCCAGAAGTTGCCTGAAGGGAAGTAAATCCCTTTCATAACTTGGCTCCATAAAGCTGTCGGTGTAGTAGAAAGCCACCATGCTTGCTTACCCAACATGGCTTGGTTGAAGGTAATCAGATCTTTGAACCCCATTCCGCCTTCGTCTTTTCGGGTTTTAAGTACCTCCCAGTTCTTCCAATGGACTCCTTTTTTTGAATCCCCTTTTTGCCACCAAAAAGACGCAACCCTTTTTTCTATTGCTCTGCAGATCGATAAAGGCACCTTAAACACTGACATGGCATAGGTGGGGATCGACTGAACAACACTCTTAATAAGGATCTCTTTGCTTGCCTTGGTAAGCAATTGCTCTTTCCATCCTTCGAGTTTTGAATTCACCCTGGCTAGAATCCATGCAAATAATTCTTTTTTTGACTTACCCCAATCTGTAGGTATCCCCAGATATTTCCCTGTTTTAGCAATGATGGGAACCCTTAAGGCTGTGGCCATATTCCTTTGCAGAGGTAAGGGACAATTTGCACTAAAAGACACACCAGATTTGTTTAAGTTAACCGCCTATCCGGAAGCATAACAATACTGATTGATAATCATGGCTATATTCTGACATTCTAGGGTAGTTCCATCCAGAAAGAAAATCGCATCATCAGCAAATAATAGGTGAGTAAGTTTTGGACAGAACCTGTTTATTTGTATTCCTTCTATGCTGCCGTCCCTATCTACTTTGTTCAACAACCATGTTAACACGTTTGACGTGATGATGAATAGATAGGGTGATAAAGGGTCGCCCTGTCTAAGACCCCTTGAAGGTTGAAAGAAAGGCGTAGGCTCTCCATTGATCTTCAAACTGAAAGTAACAGTTGATACACAATGCATGATAAGATTCACCCATTGAGAACAAAAACCCATGTGCAATAAACAGTCCCTTAGGAAGTCCCACTCAATCCTGTCATACGCTTTCTGCATGTCGAGTTTTAGGACTGCTTGGTGCCTGTATTTTCTCTTTTTCACTGTCAATTGATGCAAAACTTCCTGCACTATGAATATATTGTCTTGAATCTGCCTTCCTTAAACAAAAGCACACTGTTCTGGTGCTATTAAATCTGGCAACCACTTCTTTAGGCGATTTGCAAGAAGTTTTGATATTATCTTATAGCTGTAGTTGCAGAGGCTGATGGGTCTATATTGACTGATATTCTCAGGGCTTTGGACTTTTGGAATCAGGGTAATATGAGTTTGATTTAGCTGGGGATCAAAAGAACCTGTCTGGAAGAAGTCCCTGGTAAGCTGTAGTAGGTCGGTTTTTAAGATTTCCTAGGACTTTTGGTAGAATAGGCCCCCAAAGCCATATGGACCTGGCGCTTTAAATGCTCCCATCTGGAAAACTGCAACTTGGATTTCCTCCAAATCGGGTTGTGCCATCAGATCTTCATTAATAAGTGGTGTAATAGGTGAGGGGCATTGGTCGAGGATAGGTTGGTATTGTCTGTGGCCTTCTGTGGTATATAACTTTTGATAGAAAGTTCGGATATGGTGACGGATAGCATCAGGATCTCTGCTCCATTGGTTGTCATCTAATTTCAGCACATTAATTTTATTTCTCTGCCTTCGCTGAATAGTAGATGCGTGGAAAAATCTGGTGTTCTTGTCTCCCCATTGTAACCATTTGATGCGCGAACGCATTCCCCAGAACTGCTCTTCTTGTGATCTCAGTTTGGCTATTTGTTGAATGATGCTCTGTTTCCGTTGCTTGCTGGTATGCTGATTTGTATAGTTGGTAATCTCTGTTAAAGCCTGATTCAACTCTCTAATCTATGGATGCATTAGCAAATGTCTTTCTGCTCCATTGGGACAGTGCTTTTGTTAACTCCCGAAGTTTCCTTGAGAAAGGAAGTGATTGGGAATATGTTTGTTCCCATGTATTTTTTATAAAACAATCAAACTCCACATGATCTGTCCAAAAAGCTTCGAGTTTGAACTGGGGTCTAAATTTTCGCCTTTCAGGATAGAGCCACAGAAGGAGGGGGCTGTGATCTGAACCCACTGCTGGAAGAGCTTGAACATCAGCCTCATTAAAGGTAATTCTCCATTCTAGGGTGCACAAAACACGGTCTAAGCTTTTTTTAAGAGCCTCACCTTCCCTATTGTTCATCCATGTAAAAGCACATCCATGGCTATCAACGTCCATTAAATTTAGGTCATTCAGCATTTGTCTGAAAGCTGCAATGCGACCATTGTCAGCTTCTCTTTTGCCCACTTTTTCCCATATGTATAGTATCTCATTAAAATCGCCCATGCAGATCCAAGGAAGAGAATTTTGTGGCTTCAACGTCCCAAGCAGCTACCATAAAGTAAGTCTTTCACTAAAATTTGTGGATGCATGAACAAAAGTAACCTGCATTGTATGTCTGCCCTCTAAATCTGTGCACTCCACATCAATATACTGCTGTGAGCTGGATTTCACCTTGATTAAGGTGTCCTGTTGCCACATTAAAGCTAAACCCCCTGCCAAACCATTTAGATTCACAAGAAAGAAATTCAGGAACTGTAATTTTTTACACACTTTTTCCACTAAATCTGCCTTGTTTTTTTGTTTCCATAAGAAATATCAAGCTGGGCCTTTCACGAGCTGTTAAGGCTTTTAATTCCTGGATTGTCATGGGGTTGCCCAGCCCCTGACAATTCTAGCTCAAGATTTTCATGGCTGCTGTGGTGGCTTATTAGGGCTAGCCACGAAAGCCCAGTCTTGACCCTCTGGCATCAACTGAACAGGAGTTTCCAGGAATTCAGCATCATCAATACAGAGGAGATTATGATCAGGTAGGCATTTCTGTTTTTTTGCCTTCTGTGTTTTCATCTGTTTCTTGCTACATTTCCCCATCTTGGATAGAATTTGTTTCTGGTTGTCAGAGCATTGAGGCTGTTTGCTTTTGTCTCTCACCCGGTTGGTTAGTGCAAGGAGTACTGGTACAGCATCAGGTTCGGTATCATGAGGACTGTGTGATCTTCTTTTGCCACAGACTCCGGCTGGCTGAGAAGTATTCTCCTCCTGAACCACTAAGTCCATACAGATTGGTTGGGGAGATGGGACAGGTACAGTTTCTTCCACAACTAGCTCCTCCTCTACTTGGCCATAAAAAGTTTCCCAATAGGGGCTGTGTAGACAGTCTTCTGCTTTTAACCAAGGTCCATACGGACCAATTCTGTTTTGGAACCAGGGTGAGTTCGCATGAGGCACCTCAAGATAAGATTCAGCATAATGGCCTATCCTGCCGCATGAATAACAGTAATGCGGCAGATGTTCGTACTTAAATTCAACCCAAAGCCACTTGGATCCAATATTTAATACCGCCCCTGATTTCAAAGGGTTCTTCAGGTCGATGTCAACTCGCACTCTTCCTCCCTTAGAGGGATAGTTACCTGGTGTGTCTACTTGTACTTCTATAACCTGTCCTAGCCTGCTACCCAGATTTTTTAACACTTTTTCTTCTCTCCATCCAGGGGGAATTCCTCCAACCCTCACCCAGAAAGCAGCATGACTAAAATCATAGCAGTGTTCTGGTATATCTGGCTCACATGGACGTAATACTAGCAGATTGTTAGAGAAACACCAGGGTGAGCTCTTCATAATTCTCTCTTTCTCCTCAACTGTTCGGAACACAAAAGTAAAGTGTCCAGGGTCTTTTTGGGTGCAGATAACAGACTCGGACTTCCATGCTTTTTTCATGGTTGCTATGAAGGTGGGATAATTGATGTTAGGTCTGGAGTGGAGCTTGCCAAAAAGGATGCGTTGACATTCTTCCTTCTTTTGGGGGGAAATTTCAGGGGAGACATCAACTATATCGTCTTCCGACCACAGGTGCCCTAGACGCTTGCAAAGCGAAGCCACTCGCAACTCATTATCCTCCTTCCCGGCCATTATTTCTGATAACGGGTTTTGCTTATGTAGTTAATATACCGGGAGGAAGTAGGGAAATCGACATTACCGGAGTTTTCAGTACCTTTCCACCCTTTTCTGGCCTCAGACACGAACAACCCAGACACCCATCTCTTCTAGCCTCAGCGATTCAGCTCTCAAAGAGGAAGGGAAACAGAAGGAATGAAGAAAACCAACGAAGACCAAACCTGGACAACAAACACAGAAGGTGCCGTTCAATCCATGGATCCCGGAGTCTACTGTTCGATTGATCCAAGAGCTTCGCAAGACAACAACAGACGGGAAGGTCGAATAACACTTCTAGTAATTCTTCTTCAATATAATCATAGGGGATGATCGCCGAAACCAAAACCCAAAATCATCCCGCGATCCTATCGATCAATCTAGACTATTTTTGAGGTCTTTATGTATTTACACTAAAAAAATTATTAATTCATCATTTGTTAATACTATCTACTTTCCATTCCAATAATATAAAAAATTTGAAACTCAACTTTTACAACTGATACGGCTCATCAATGGTGCCAAAGAACTACATAAACCTGAAATGACAAACTTATTGAATTGCCATCTAGGAATAATTTGCCCGGCACCAATCACCAAGCACCAAGCACCAAGACAAACAAATTGATTGTTGATTGATTCACTCCAAAGACACTAATTGGTTGTACCGAAATCCCCAGCATAGAGCAAAAATGATGAGCAATTCAGGTTTTTTTTTTTTTTTTTTTTTCAGCATGTGATTAACCCGACACGAATGTTAAAAAAATGATAACTCGTGTACGGTATAATAATTATAAAAAAGAATACAATAGTATCTTTCAAACAAGACGAATTAAGAGCCACCACAACATAGTTTGTGGGCTCGTCTTAGTGGACAGCCTTGAAAGTGACTGGGCCTGCTCAGGCCCAGTATTATCTCTGATTGGAGCTTTACTGATCAGGATTGGAGCTTTACTCATTAAGTGAGCATAAGGGTAGTTGCTTAACTAGGTCTCTCTATTGCCTTTTGTTCAGGGTTTTTAAACTCTTATTTTTTTAAAAAAATCAGCAATGCCATTGTCATCGTGCAGAGGTCGTGTAACAGGAATAATTTCATGAAAATAATTAAATGTTTGTGGTTTATATTCACTTGTGTAGTTCTTGATCAGACATCATATCTCCGTATTTACTGTTCTTTAAGTAACAGAATAGAGAAAACAAATTTGTCTGATCCCATGCATGTCAATTTTCATTGGATCGAAGAAATTATATCTTAACTTTTTAGCCTTAAAAAAGCTTTGTCTGCATTGGAAGCAGCGTAAGTCATTAACTTGGGTATATAGCAAGTCAATCAGCATTAGATATTTAAAGTCATATTCACACCATAGGTGTAATTCCTCGACAAGACACTTTGTCCTAAGCCACACTCTAGAGTGATGAAGCTGTGGTTTTCGGTGGATGGTTTGCTTACATTGTGGGGTGAACACCCCTCGCCTCCTCCATTCTGCATGCATATACTGCTGGAAATTCTTTTGAGGGACTGATTCAGGAAGAATGTTTTCTGCTGAAACTCAAATGCTATCGTTGGTTTCTGGCGTATAGCTTGTTTTCTAATATGTATTAGCTGCGCAAGGCATCGAAAAACCTAATGAACAATTATAAAAACCTGTATTGCTTGTTTATTTAAGTGCACAGTTTGTTGTTTTTCCCTCACAATCATGAAAATTGATTGAATAGGATTACAAGGCCTCTTGTGTGCACGTGATGTGCAGAAAAGGAACATCAGCAGGAAGTAAATAGGAAATAAAAGATCAGAAAATTGAGAAAACAAGAAACTGAAGAAAGACGGGCCCACTCAATATGCGTTAATATGCTTTTGAGGATGAACTCGTAATTGTCTCAAAGAATCTTCTAATCGTTTCCTATGCAAGGTCCATTTGATGGAAACCCCGGATAGGCGTCTATATTTTTTCATCAACAAATCATCTTTCTCCTACCAGCTTTTCAACGATTCTTTAACTGATTCTTTATGGATTTCTTGAGCTGTCTGGTTGTTGTAATGGCTTTGACAGGAAAAACTCAGCTATCACTGATCTTATGTCTGGCTCCCGAAAATGGCGATTTTGATGGAATTCCATGTGACGTGAAGGGTGTAATCATTCATATCAGTTGAGTCCTTTCGTAGCAAAAGTGGGTTGTTTTCTTGTTAGCATTTCATGCTGATATTTAACATTATCTTAAATTGTAAGGAGAACCATATGCAGCTTTGACAAGTTATGGTATCCGTGAGTGATAATGTTTACTTACTGAGCATCTTACATTGCCATGGACCGCGAGCATATTTGACAATGAACCGCTAGCATATTTGACATCTGTTCATGCCTTTTCTCTTCCCCTATATTCCAAATCCTATAACTTTCTTTCATGAATTCTCCCTCATTTTTTTGGAGGGGACATCTCATTTCAGTAACTAATGCATATTGGGTGATATGTCTACATCGAAGTGTCTTTTAGGCTCCGTTCTTTTCGCGGAAAATATAATATTTTTAGAAAATATTTTCTAAGAAATCATTTTCCAAGAAAATATAATTATTTTCCGATGTCCAAGTGAAACCTGAAAATGAAGTGGAAAATATTTGCCGCTATTCGGGAAGGAAGATATTTTCCTGTATACACTCTTTTTCATTTATTTTTTTAAAATATATATTTTTAATTATTTTTATTTTAAAAAATCAATTATTAAATTATTTTTTATTTTTTCATTTTTATTTTTCTCATTTTTTTCTTTTCTTTGTTTTCCTCCTCTCCTTCTTGGTTAGTTGCCAGCCACGGCGATGGCCGATTGGCCACAAGCGAGCCTAGGTTCGCCGCTCACCGTTCTGGCAAGGCTCGAGTTCGGTGAGTTGAAGGCTCACTAGATCAGTGAGCGTGACCTATCAGCAAGCGCCTTGCCACAAGCTTGCGCTCACCAATCTGGCGAGTGGTGAGCCTAAGCTTGCTAGAGGTGGGCAAGCTCGAGGTTCGCCCGTGGCCATGGCCGGCAATCGACTAAGATAGAAGAAGAGGGTTTACCAAAACAAAAATAATAATAAAAAGAAAGAAGAAGAGGAAAACGAAGAAAAGAAAAAGAAAAAAAAAAAAAAATAATTCACATTAAAAGAAGGAGAAGAAAAAGGGGGAGGAGGAAGTGAGGGTTTTTAAGGATGTGAGATAAGAGAGACTAGGAAAATATTTTCCACTTTTGAAAAGTGAAAAACAAGTTCCCCTAGTTTAGAAAACTTTTTTTCCTACATGGAAAATGTTTTCCCTAAGCAATTCATTTTCCATGAAACGAATGCCAAAAAATTCGAAAAACGTTTTCCTGGAAATTATTTTTCTCGAAACAAATAAAGCCTTAACTGAAAATAGTTCTTTTGCAATGATCTCCTTTCTCTTTGAGGGGTATAGTTGTGTTTACAACCAAAGTGGACTGACATGGGCTTCGCTTGGGAATTTCTTTTGGTCTTTGTAGTTTTCTTTTGGGTTAATATCTTGAAAGTACACAAGTGATAAATTTACCCTCAACTAATTTTTTGACCATTAAAAATCCCAAAGAAAAATTTATCCAAAACTGGTATATTTATAACAAATTTACCCTCTAATAATTTTCATTGAATTTTACAATCAAATTGCTAAGTTTTATGACATGTAACGGTTGACTAGTGTACCAATTTATGATTTTACTCTTCTTATGTCACAATTGTACAATTTGTGTAGTTTTTTTTTTTTTTGTGGTATTAATCTAATTTAACAAAGCATATTAGTTTATCTTAAAGGAAACAACATTTTTATTGACTTTTTTTCTAGAAAAAAAATAAAAGCCGGAAGATGCAAAGTTGGGGATTATTAGTATATTTCCTCTAATGTCCATATTTCTAGGATAATATATATTTTCTTTAACTATACATAACCTCAATTGAATGATGTTATTAGACTTATATATTTTTCATTACAAGATAGAGAATAATTCTTTCTTCCACATATATCTTCTCTTGCTATAGAGCTTTTCTTTTTTTTTTTTTTGATGACCCAGGGAACCCTGCATACCGTACCAACACGGACAGCCCAATAGGCTCGGGGTAACGGGGGGCTAAACCCTGGGGCGACGCTAGCGAAGGACCCACCACCCCGACGTCGCACTTAAGATCCTGTGTGGCCAGCGGGATTCGAACTCCTCTCCTCTCATCGTAAGGATCATGGGAGCTCTTATCCAACTGGGCTACCGCAGGTGATGGTTGCTATAGAGCTTTTTGTGGGGAAAAAGATACATAAGTGCCATCAAACTTTTTCAATCAGTTTGATACTATGTTGCCATGTTGATTAAATATTTATTACTACAATGCTTCTCATGAGATATTCTGGCTATTTGTCTTATGCGGTTTTTTAAATTAATTTTTTAGTCCGGAATGTCATTTTAAAAAGAAACCAAAGTCTAGACATAGCACTAGAGGAGGGAAAATTACCAAAATAGATCTAAACCTATTGCAATTTTTCCAAACATTTTTTTCTGATCAATTGAGTCATAAATGTTTTACAATTGTGCGAATTCAATCCATTCGGCCAACACCAACCATTTGGCCGACGCTGACATGGACAATTTTTTTATAATATTATCTTTTTTTTTTTTTCCTTTTTCTCCTACTTCCTCCTCCCTCATTCCTTTGGCTAGCTAGCTAGAGGCAAGCACCGGTGAGGCTTGCCCCTGTCAGCCACTAGCGAGGCCACCCTCATCATGGCTAGGTTAGGCCCCGCCTACCTTTGGCCTAGGCAAGCCTCATTAGCCATGGGTAAGTCATGGCAAGGCTCCATTCTCCCTAGATCTGGTGAGGGTGAACTTCGCCCAACCACTAGCAACCCTCGCCGAGGCCTCCGGTGAGGCTGAGTCCCACCCATGACCGATGGGGCTTTGACCCTTGCTAGATCCGACGAGGGTGAGTCTTGCCAGCCTAGCTAACGGCCTGGGCAAGGTCGTTCGGCCATCACTAGGCTTCCCTGAGTAATGAGGTCCCTTGCCAACCCTGCCTTTGGTGGCGATCGGTTAGAGGAACGAGAAGGAAGTGAAGAAAGAAAAAAGAATAAAATTAATAAAAAATTGTATTTTTTTGTCAAATGTTTGAAAGTTTGGGTAGAATCTAACTTTAGCATTAGTAGATGTAATTTCACTAGTTTGGCAATAAAAATGGTCATAGGTCTCGTTCAAGGAATTAATAATGGAGGGAGAAATAGTAAGGAGAGGGAAGAGAGGAAAATTTGAAAACTCTAATGAGTATGACTCATTTCGAACATGTGATAAATAGCGAGTGGAGCTTGCATGGAAAGCCACAACTATCCAATAATTCTCACATTTATTAAATAATTTAAGAGTGACACGGCATCTCTTTGTTTATCCTCAATGCATGTCACCTAAATCTGAGAGGTGTAAGCACATTTCGATTGATATGTGGAATCTTTAACAGCTACGATTGATAAATGCTAGAAGGGGGCACTATTTTGGGTTGTGAGCCAAATTTTGTGTTTTTTTGTGAGATATTTGAATGTTCTTAGAATCTGACTTTATCATTAGTGCATGTGATTTCACTAGATTGACAATAATTTTGCTCCTACATCCGTGCAATTAAGATTGTGACTTAGGTATTAGACTCCTTCATTATGCTTCAATCGTAGCTCATCCATGGATAATGATCTTGCATTTCAATTATAATTTCTTAGTCTCAATAAATCACAACCATCAAAATTTACATGTGAAAAGCAGCTTTTTATATTTGTTGGTGTTGTAAGATAGTACGTATGATGGAAAGGAAGTTTGGTGGAGTCCTAGTTTGAATGGGAGACATGTCCTATTATTCAAACCCACCCCAACCAAACTTACATCGATTTTGTACGAGCGACACCCTATTGATTAGGAGCAGTTGGATTTGAAAGGCGTAAGTTTTGGTTCTTTTTGGGGATTTTGTGACATTTGCAATCGATAGCAAACTTAAAAAGTATTGACACTCTTCGGGAGTTTTCGTGTTATGTCTAACACTGACAATCTTGTGCACTCTTCAACACTCCATCAACACGTGTCGGAAAATTCAATATCTGGTCAATTTTGTCGACACTCTCCGACACTCGAGTTGAAATTCCAACTTGCGAGTTTCTGATATGTGATTCGGACACGCGAGGTCAATTTTAAAAATTTTCAAAAAATGAGGGTTCAAAATATATATGTTAAAAAATAAAAAATAATGATAAAAATAATAAATGGGGAAGAAGAAAAGTTAGTATTCTCTTCTGTTTCGACTTACACTTCCTGTGATACACAATTCATCCCCCAAGTTTTTTCTTCTCTTTTCTCTTCCGACACGTCTGATATGCGAATCTAGAATGTGAATAGCTTGTTTTTTTCCTCTAAGTTGTATGGACTATTGGAATGAAGTTGAATTTATCAAATTGAAATAATGAATGATATTAATTAGCCTGGGCAAGGTCGTCTTGCCATAGCCAGGCTTCCCCGAGGCTAGTGAGGTCCCTCACCAACCCTGCCTTTGGCGACGACCGGTTAGAGGAAGGAGAAGGAAGTGAAGAAAGAAAAAGAAAAGAAATTAAAAAAAAATTGTGTTCTTTTTTGAAATGTTTGAAAGTTTGGATAGAATCCAACTTTGGCATTAGTAGATGTAATTTCACTAATTTGATAATAAAAATGGTTGTAGATCTATGCTATTAAAATTGTGACTTAGGTATAGGAGTCTCATTCAAGGAATTAATAATGGAGGGAGAGAGTAAGGAGAGGGAATAGAGGAAATTTTGAAAACTCTAATGAGTATGACTCATTTCGAACACGTGATAATTAGTGAGTGGAGCTTGCATGGAAAGCCACAACTATTTAATAGTTTCTCACATTTATTAAATAATTTAAGAGTGACACAACATCTCTTCATTTATCCTCAATGCATTTCACCTAAATTCTAGAGGTGTAAGTACAATTTGGTTGATATGTGGAACCTCTAACAGTTTCTATTGATTAATGCTAGAAGGGGGGACTGTTTTGGGTTGTAAGCCAAATTTTGCATCCTTTTGCGAGACATTTGAAGGTTCTTAGAATCTGACTTTATCATTAGTACGTGTGATTTCACTAGATTAACAATAATTTTTCTCCGAGATCCGTGCAATTAAGATCATGACTTAGGTATTAGACTCCTTCATTACGCTTCAATCGTAGCTCATCCATGGACAACGACCTTGCATTTTGATTATGATTTCTTAGTCTCAATAAATCACAACCATTGAAATTTACATGTGAAAAACAGATTTTTCTATTTGTTGGTGTTGTAAGACAGTACATATGATGGAAAGGGAGTTTGGCAGAGTCCTAGTTTAAATGGGAGACATGTTCTATTATCCAAACCGACCCGAACTAAACTTACATCCATTTTGTACTAGTGACACCCTATTAATTTGGAGTGGCTGGATTTTGGAGGCATTAGTTTTGGTTCTCTGGGGCATTTTGTGACATTTGCAATCGGTAGCAAACCTAAAAAGCACTGACCTTCTTCGGGAGTTTTCGTGTCATGTTTGACACTCCAACAATCTCATGCACTTTTTGACACTCCATCAACACGTGTCGAAAAATCCAATACCTGGTCAACTTTTTCGACATTATCTGACACTTGAGTCAAAATTTCAACTTGCGAGTTTCCAACATGTGATTACGACACGTGAGGTTGATTTTAAAAATTTTCAAAAAATGAGAGGTCTAAATATATATGTCAAAAATAAAAATAAAAATAAAAATAATAAACAGGAAAGAAGAAAAGTTAGTATTATCTTCTATTCCAACTCACATTTCCCGAGATACACAATTCATCCCCCAAGTTTTTTTTTTTTCTCTTCTCTTCCGACACGTCTAACATGCATTCAAAATGTGAAATGCTTGTTTTTTTTTTTTTTTTGCTCTAATCTTTATGGATTATTGAAATGAAGTTGAATTTATCAAATTGAAACAATGAATGATATTAATAAATTTTGGATTAATATTTTTAGTTTAAATTCATTCTGGGCTTTTATTATTATTTATTTGTGAATTTGAATCAAATTAATTTGATTGAAATAATAATGATGATAATAATAATTTGTCATGTATATATACAAATACACATTTAATATACAACGTGTTAAACTTTTTTATTTTTAATAGAAATGACCCGAACCACCGGGATTCGCTCCAGTGGCCACCCTTCCAACATGGAAGGGGGAGGTGTGGGATTCAAACCCCCACCTTCTCAGGGAGGGATGGGGTGGGGACACGCAAGTTTCAGGAGTGGGTTTTCGACTCCCACGCCTTGCAAGAGGCAGGGCAAAAGTCTGAGAGTGAGTGTAGAATAGGTATAGAGTAGGACTGACAAAAAAAAAAAAAATAGAAATGACCTGTCGGTGTTGGTGTTGGTGCTATTTAGTAGTAAACGAACTTCGGCTTCAATAGTGAAGATCTAAAAGTATGGGATTGTATTTATTCCTGACCTGACATTGCAAAGACATTTTATGATGTTTTCCTTAGTGTTTTTTCTTGAAATTTGGGGAGTCCTCACTCATTTTCTTTCATATTTTTGCTTTATTTTTTTTTTTATATTCGACGGTCGCCGAGAGAACGTTATATGATTTGAGATACTGATTTTTATAAAAAGTAAAATAAAAAGTTAGAGGCTTTTCATGATATTTGGCCTTCAAATTATTACTATTTTGTCCACTATTGCTAACACTTTTATTAGTTTATCTTAAAGGAAACAATATATTTAGTGACGTTACCAAAAAAAAACAATATATTTAGTGACTTTTTTTTAGGAAAAAAAAAGTCAAAAGATGCATAGTTGGGGATTATTAGTAATTTCCTTCAATGTCCATAGTTCTAGGATTATATAAATATATATATATATATATGTATATCATCTATAACTATACATATCCTCAATTGAATGATGTTAATAGATTTATGTATTTTTTTATTACAAGATAAAGAATAATTCTCTCCTCCACATATTTCTTCTCTTGCTATAGAACTTTTTGTGGGGAAAAAGATACATAAGTGCCATCTAACTTTTTCAATCACCTTGGTGCTATATCACCATGTTGGTCGAATATTGATTTCTACAATGCTTCTCGTAAGATATTCTAGCTATTTGTCTTATGTTATTTTTTAAATCAATTTTTCAGTTTGGCATGGCATTTCAAAAAGAAACCAAAGTCTAGACAAAGCACTAGAGGAAGGAAAATTACCAAAATAGACTTAAACCTATTACAAATTTTCCAATTTAATTATAAATAATTTTTTTGGCTAATTCAGTCATAAGCCTTTTGCAATTGTGCTAATTCAGTCCATTTGGTCAATTTTGGCCGGCTGGAGATAACCGTCCAACTGACACTGACATGGACAATTTTTACAATAATATTATATTTTTCAAATTTATTATTATTTTTTCTTTTTCCTTCTTTCTCCTTCTTCTTTCTCCCTCCTTCCTCTGGCCAACTAGCTAGAGGCGAGCGCCAACGAGGCTCACCCTTGTTGGCCATTATCGAGGCCACCCTCGCCATGGCTAGGTGAGGCCCTGCTTGCCTCTGGCCCAGGCAAGCCTCGTTAGCCATGGGCAAGTCATGGCGAGGCTCGATTCTCGCTAGATCGGGTGAGGGTGAGCCTCACCCAACCACTAGCAACCCTCACCGAGGGCTTTGGCGAGGTTGAGCCTCACCCATGGCCAATAGGTCTTGACCCTCGCTAGATCCGATGAGGGCGAGCCTCACTAGCCCAGCCAACGGCCTAGGCAAGGTTGTCCGGCCATCACTAGGCTTCGCCGAGGCCAATGAGGTCCCTTGCCAACCTTGCCTTTGGGACAACCGGTTAGAGGATGGAGAAGGAAGTGAAGAAACAAAAAGAATAATATTTTTAAAAAAAATTGTGTCTTTTGTCCAACGTTTGAAAGTTTGGATAGAATCCGACTTTTACATTAGTAGAAGAAATTTCACTAATTTGACAATAAAAATGGTTGTAGATCTGTGCCATTAGAATTGTGACTTTGGTAGAGAAGTCTCGTTCAAGGAATTAATACTGGAGGGAGAGATAGTAAGGAAAGGGAAGAGAGGAAGTTTTGAAAACTCTAACGAGTATGAGTCATTTTGAACGCCTGATAATTAGCGAGTGGAGCTTGTGCGAAAAACCAGAACTATCCAATAATTTCTCACATTTATTAAATAATTTAAGAGTGACACGGCATCTCTTCATTCATCCTCAATGCATGTCACCTAAATCTGAGAGGTGTAAGCACATTTCGATTGATATGTGGAACCTCTAATAGCTACTATTGATAAATGCCAGAAGGGGGGGACTGTTTTGGCTTGTGAGCCAAATTTTGCGTTCTTTTGTGAGACATTTGAAGGTTCTTAGAATATGACTTTATCATTAGGACATGTAATTTCACCAGATTGACCATAATTATGCTTCTAGATCCGTGCAATTAAGATCGTGACTTAGGTATTAGACTCCTTCATTATGCTTCAACTGTAGCTTATCCATGGACAACGACCTTGCATTTTGATTATGATTTCTTAGTCTCAATAAATCACAACCATCAAATTTACATGTGAAAAGCAACCTTTTATATTTGTTGGCATTGTAAGATAGTACGTATGATGGAAAGGGAGTTTGGTGGAGTCCTAGTTTGAATGAGAGACATGTCCTATTATTCAAAGCCACCCCAACCAAACTTTCATCGATTTTGTACTAGTGGCACCCTATTGATTAGGAGTGTCTGGATTTTGGGGACATTAGTTTTGGTTCTTTGGGAGGCATTTTGTGACATTTGCAAATGACAGCAAACCTAGGAAGCACTGATACTTTTTGGAAGCTTTTGTATCATATCTGATACTTTAATACTCTCATGTACTCTTCGACACTCCATCAATACGTGTTAGAAAATCCAACACTTGATCAACTTTTTCAACATTCTCCAACACGAGTCGAAATATCAACATGCAAGTTTCCAACATATAATTCCGACACGCGAGGTCAAATTTAAAAATTTTCAAAAAATGATGGGTCAAAATATATATGTGAAAAAGTAAAAAGTAATAAAAAAATAAATAGGAAAGAAGAAAAGACTTTCTGACTCTCATTTCCCGTGATGCACAATTCATCCCCCAAGTTTTTTTTCTTTCTTTCTTTTTTCTTCTGGCATGTTTGACACGTGAATCCAAAATATGAATTGCTTGCTTTTTTCCTCTAGGTTTTATGAATTATTGGAATGAAGTTGAATTTATCAAATTGGAACAATGAATGATATTAACAAATTCTAGATTAGTGCTTTTGGTTTAAAGTCATTTTAGGCTCTTATTTATTTATTTATTTGTGAATTTGAATCAAATTTATTTGATTGAAATAATCATAAAAATAATAATCTATTATGTATATATAAAAATATACATTTAGTATGCAATGTGTCAGAGTTCTCTGTTTTTGAAAAATGACGTGTCGACGTATGATGTCGTATCGTGTTATGTCGCATGTCACATGTCAATGTGGGTGTTGGCACTACTTAGTAATAAATGACCTTTGGCTTCAAGAGTGAAAATTTGAAAGCATGGGATTGTATTTATTCCTAACATGACATGCAAAGACGTTCTATGACATTTTTCTTATTGTTTCTTCTTGAAATTTGGTGAGTTCTCACTTATTTTCTTTCATATTTTTGCTTTATTTTTTTGGTTGTATTCGACAGTCTTCAAGAGAATGTTTTATAATTTGAGATAGTGATTTTTATAAAAAAGAAAATAAAAAGTTAGAGCCTTTTCATGATATCTGGCCTCTAATTATTTCTATTGTGTCAATTGTTGCTAATACTTTTATTAGTATATCTTAAAGGAGACAACATTTTTATTGACTTTTTCTAGAAAGAATAAAAGTCGGAAGATGCATAGTTGGGGATGATTAGTACATTTCCTTAATTTCCATATTTCTAGGATAATATATATATATATATATAATAATCTTATTTAACTATACATGTCCTCGATTGAATGATATTAGACTCATGTATTCTTCATTACAAGATAAACAATAATTCTCCCTTCCACAAATTTCTTCTCTTGCTATAGAGCTTTTTGTGGGGAAAAAAGATACATAAGTGCCATCTAACTTTTTCGATTAGTTTGGTGCTATATTGCCATGTTGGTCGAATATTGATTACTACAATGCTTCTCGTGAGATATTCCGGCTATTTGTCTTATGTGGTTTTTTAAATTAATTTTTCAGTCTGGCATGACATTTTAAAAAGAAACCGAAGTCTAGACAAAGCACTAGAGGATGGAAAACAATATGTCATGTAGAAAACGTTTCGCATGTAGCAATAAAAATAAGTCATCCAATGGTATGTTTGGTAATATGTAAAAGAATATCTGATTATATTATTTTGTTCTTCAGAACAAAAAAAAAAAAAGAATAAAATTTCTTTTGGTAACTTTTTGGTTTCTCGAAATAAAGTTGGAACAGAATCAGAAAGTAAAAGAGTTACTTCTTTGCTTTCGGGAACAACTCCGAAATCAAGCCAAATCATGTTCTTGTTTTCTTTTTTTTTTTTTTTTTTTCTCTCTCTTCTCTTTTCTTCTTTTCTTTTTCTTTCCTTTTCTTTTTCCTCTAGCTGATGGCAAAAATATAATAAAATTACTTAAAAATATAATAAAATTAGGGTTAATACGCTAAAAATCCTAAACTGATATATTTGTGACAAATTACCTCAAATTAATTTTTGACTATCAAAAATCTCAAATTAATACACTTTGACATATTTACCCTAAACTGATACATTTACAATAAATTTACCATATATATTAGTTTTCGCTAAATTTTATTATCAAATTATTAAATTATATGCACGTGACAGTTAACTAGTATACTAGCTTGTGATTTTACTATCTATTTGTCATAGTTATATCATTTTTGTGATTTTTGTGTTATTAATCTAAATTTAAGAGAGACATATTTGTCATAAATGTATCAATTTTGATTTATAGAGATCGAACAAATTAGTTTTGAGTAAATTTGTTATAAGTGTACCGGTTTGAGTTTTTTTGTAGTCATATGAGATAAATTTCTCACAAGTATACTAAATTATGGTTTTTCGTGATAGAAAAATTATTTTTTGGTAAGTTTGTCATAGGTTTATCAGTTTAGAATTTTTCAAGGCATAACCCTACAAATTAAAAAAAAATTTAAAAAAATATAAAAAAATTATTATTAAAAATATGATAAAATTCTACAATAAAATTTAAAAATATATAATAAAATAATTTTAAAAAATATATAATAATATTATATAATGAAATTATTAAAAAATTAATAAAAATAATAATATCATATTTAAAATATAACATATTTTTATAATAATTTTTTAAAAATAAGATTAAATAATAAATTTATTAAAAATTTAAAAGAGGAAAATATTAAAAAATTATTAAAAAATTAAAAGAAATTCTAAGTCATAAAGAATTAAGGTTCATAACAAACACATTTCTATTTCAGGAATAGGAATTTTGAATAGTTACTAAATGCCTTCAAATGCTCAGAAACTAATCAATATAATAAAATAAAAAATAATAATTTCTTAGTAGAAATTGTTCATGAGAATAAAATGGTTTACCAAACGCAACCTAAATTTTCATGAAGACCCAATTTGATCGAATTTTAAATTTTTAAGTTCATTTTCACCTTACCTTTTAAATGTTTAAACAACCCATGTACAACCTAATTGCAATAATATGAGTAAAAAAATGGGCCTATGATTCATTCTGACGTATCTAATTCCGAAGCACCTCGTTCTTATTCATCCAAATTAATCATGGTGTGCCGAGAAGGGCTGGTTTGGAAAAAATAATATAAAAAGAAGTGCATAAATTACAATTCTTAGAGAATGGCTCGAGTAAATAGGAAAAAATATGCTCTAAAAGCAGCTACAAATTGTCGCCGTGAGGGGAGCTCCACACCAACCCCTATATAAAGGATAGTTGGCATACTAAGTGAGTCGTGACAGAATTTGCAATGGCTCTTCAGGCATTGTCAACAAGCTTCCTCCCCTCCTCAATTCACCATAACCAGCCCTCTCTCTTATTCTTTAGGCGCCTTTGCTCCTCCTCCTCTGCCGCCACCTCCTCCACCGCCTTCGGTGCTCAATTCGTGACATGTGCTTCGAAGATTGAAGTTCAAGAGATCGGGAGACATTCGGCGAATTGGCAACCTAGCGTTTGGGACTATGACTTTTTGCAGTCACTCAACGTTAATTACACGGTAACGAATTTTCTTTTGTTTTTTTCGGCACAAAACCCAGCCTAGATTAAGTACTATGGGAAATATTCACATTTGGTCCTCAAACTTGGAAACATTTCCCAACAATTTTTCGGTCTATGGTTCTGACAATTTCGGTAACAATTTATTCCATGATGGCACTGATTATTTGAGTATTATACTTTTGTTTGGCATCGATTAATACCTCGGCTTCACTTTGCCGTGCTCAAATTTAAGTTACCACGCCGACGACAAAAAAGAAATATAAAAAAAATAAGTTTAGTGACCGAGGTGCACTGTTTCCCTACTTTCTACTTACTTTGGTGGGACGAGTCCATAAATCCCGAAATGACATGGAAACAAAGGACAAACTGTACTTTGAATCTGGTTTATGGATGTATACATCTTGTGTACTTCTGTATACGATTTATATATGACATTCAAGATATTTAAAATCAATTTGTACCTTCATCCATTGCCAAAGTATCAAATGTACGGCCAACCGCAACAATATTCTATAGGAGATATCGATAAACCTGGCCAAAACGGCATATTCTCAACAAAAAGGCAAGAGCTCAACAGTGCTTGTGCATTGACTTCGATTAAGATCTCAATTTTCAGAGATTTTCATGTGCTAGGAGGATAAATGTTCGGAGGAAGTCCAAAGGTTGAAGAAAGAAGTCAAGGGTCTATTCGATAGGGAGATGAATCAGGTGGCCAAGCTCAAGTTCATTGACGTGGTTCAAAGACTGGGACAAGGATACCAATTCGAGACGGAGATCAAGAACGCTCTAAGTTCCATCTACAACAACACCAAAAATGCTCAACTTTCGGACAATCTTGATGTTGTTTCCCTTCGATTTCGGCTACTTAGACAACATGGATACAACATACCACAAGGTACTTGTCAACTATAAAACTTTCGTGAACCATGTCAATGCATCCAAATTTACCCTTCCATTCCTTTTGTTGGACATATAGATGTGTTTCAAAGATTTATGAGCAAGAAGGGCGCATTCAATGAATCGTTCAATGAAGATGTGAAGGGGCTTCTTGGTCTTTATGAAGCTTCTTTTCATGGATTGGAAGGTGAAACCATACTCGATGAAGCTTGGACCTTTGCTTCTAAGCATCTGAAGGATCTAAACCTCAACAAATTCCCACTAATTTAGCAAGCCACGTGAGTCATGCATTAGATATGCCAATCCACTGGAGGCTAAACAGGTTGGAGGCTCGGTGGTTCATTGACATGTACAAGAAACAGCAAGACATGATCCCCTCTTTGCTACGATTGGCTGAATTAGACTTCAATTTAGTGCAGTCATTCTACAGGAAGGAAGTCAGCAGTCTGGCAAGGTACACAATCAATATGGCAGCATGGGAGCGCATTTTGATCGACTTAATCATCATATGACAATTTTTTCAGGTGGTGGGTTGAACTTGGGGTGAACAAGATGACCTTCTGTAGGGACAGGATAGTGGAAAGCTATTTTTGGAGCAATAGTATGGTTTTCGAACCTCAACATACAACTTTCAGAGAAATGAATGGGAAGCTCGCTAGTATGGTGGTACTTATTGATGATGTTTATGATATATATGGGACGCCAGAAGAGCTTGAGCTCTTAACAGATTTCATTGTCAGGTTTGCCTAGTATCACCACTATCATCATTTTCCCTTGTAACTATGACTACCAAGAAAAAAGGCATAATTATTTAGTCTATAAATGGAAAAAAAATACTAAAAATTATATATTATGAAATAAATTCTTCAGTGCGTTTTGGACATATCATGGTTTATGTTGGTGGTTTGGGCTAATAAAGTAATGGTTGGCATTAATCTTCGTTATTGTTACTAAGAAGTGTACTGAATGGCGGTATATTTCATAAAATTGCTGAAATTGCGATAACTTATCAAGGTGGGACATCACAGACATCGATAGGCTTCCTCCAATAATAAGGGATAGTTTCATGGCCATGTACAACACGACCAACGAAATTGGGTATTGGACAATGAGAGAGCGAGGAATCAACCCCATCCCTTACTTGCGGAAAGTGGTAATTTTGACTTGCTAAATCTTTCACCTGATAATTTCTAGTCCATATCAGTTGATTCATTTTTCTACTTCTAACTTTCGTTATGACTTCTCTTTGAACGTTTGAGAGTCCGAAAAAGTACGAGAAAAGAACGTCCCTTGACTTGGTCATTGACACACTTTTCCGAATTTCAATCCTATAGTGGGCCGATCAATGCAAGGCGTACCTGAAGGAGGTCCATTGGCGCAGCAAGGGCATTAAACCGACCCTGAAGGAATACATTGATGTTGCAAGGAATTCATCCGGAGGGCTGGTTTTGTTGTTGCCCAGTTACTTCCTAACCACGGATAAATTGACGGAAGAGGGACTTGATTATGTGTCGAAAATCCCAAGCATCATGCTTTGTTCATGCAAGATGACTCGACTCATCAATGATTTCAGTACATCATCGGTAAATTACTTTCATATTGTTCTTCTCCTTGCAAATAATGGCTCATAAGAAACAAAGAGTACATCTTTTTTTATTTCTTTGATACGAAAGTGAGAAGAGTATTTGGACTTATAGTTATAACCCAACAATAATTGTCCATACTTAGCATGAATTGGCACGAGGAGACAACCTCAAGGCGTTGGAATGCTACATGAATGAAACCGGCGTATTGGAAGAGGCCGCGCGTGAACACATCATGCATATGGTGCGTGAGGCTTGGAAGTGGATGAATAGAGCCGTGTTTGAAGACTACCGAGTTCCCGGATTAGGGCCTTTTCTTGGTGCCTGTTTAAACATGGCACGAATTTGTCATACTTTTTACGGATGTGGAGACGGATTCGGCCAACCCAGTAATGATACCAAGGACTCTCTTGCGTCGGCTATATACGATCCCGTGCCCCTCGATTAGGCATGCATTATTGACCAACGGTTTTGCTTGTGGAGAGACCCTTTGATCTTAGGTGTCTTTCTTAGTTTTTTAGGGTGGCTCTGTGAGCTCTAAGTTGTCGAAACTGTTTTACATAAAGTCTACTCTTGGACTTCGGCAAAGAAGCACATGTCATTCCGTGCTTTGTGTGGTGGCTGATTATGTAATCAAAAACAATAAACAATATTCGTGATGATCGAATTTTATTTTTGTTGAATATTTACTTTTTGTATTGGAGAAAAATTGAAAAGAAAAGGACTATATAGAAGAAAATAAAAAATCGTTTGACTTCGAACTATTAGGGAAATCCCTTATAATGTTTTGAAGATGACAAAATAAATCAAATGCGACTAACGTGTTTAATGGTTGAGTAACAAACTATGCAGATGATAGAACATGTAAAGGATATTGTTGAAGTCTATACTTGAAAGAACTAAAGACAAACTCTATGTTGAAGCTAAACATATTCAAATTGTGTCCAGACCTTAAGACTAAATATGTTCAGAAGCAGAATACGTTCAGACTTACATCCAGATTGTAAAGTCTATTTTAGACGGAAGACACACAGACTTTACTTTAGACAGAACACTTTCAGACTTTACATCCAGAATGAGACACAAGTCTAAAACGTGACAAGATCCAGAATGAGACATAAGTCCAGAACAAGACACACGCTCAAAACGTGACAGATTCAGAATGAAACAATTTAACAAAATGTAACACAAGCCCCAAACATATAACGGCTAGTGATTTAGTTTGGATTCTACATCAAGATATATTTGAATAACTCAATCTAATTGATTGACAATTGGATCTTGAAGACAAGAACTTTCTAAACGAAGAAGCTCTACTTATGGAAACCAAGATTTTGTTTGTATGGGCGATCAAAATCAATTTAGGATTCTACTTTTGTCACTCAACAGCTACTAAATCTTCTATATACAAATCTGTCCAATTGGTAGATTGGAAGACGATCCTCTAGATACTATCCAATGATTAGTTTGGAAGCGGAGGAGTATTTAAGGAGATCAAGGACCGATGAGCAAGTAAAAGACGGAGCGTAAAATTTATAATTCCAAAGTCTGAGCGACTTTTGATCATACACTTGTCTTTGGTAAGCTTAAATGTTTGTGATCGTGAGAGAAATACCAAAAGAGTGACTTAGTGAGATAGTGTGATCTACCACTAAGTGTTTGCACTCAAAGTTGTAATCTCTTGTTGATTATATAGTGAAATCTAGCCAGAAGGCTATTAGTGTGGGAGAGTAGACATAGGCTTGATTTAAGCCGAACCAGTATAAATTTTATGTGCAACATTCTCTTTCCTTAACTCTTCATATTTAAATCTGTTGCATACTTATAGGTTATTTCAGAAGCCTGTTCCATTGCATAACAGATTATGAACATCTACCAGAAGTCTAGTTGCTCATTTAATCAGACTCAGATCCTTATTCAGACTTTGCTCGAAATTTATTTTATTCCGCATTTATTTGCCAAGGTTTATTTTTAAACGCCTATTCACCCCCTTCTAAGTGTTCGTACTAGCACTTTCACAACCAACACTAGTTCAATGGAATTTTAAACGGTGGCTATGCAGCAAGTTTTTATTTCTACCATCGAGTTTCATTGAAACGGTGTCCCAAAGATTCTCCAATGTCCAGAATAGTGCGAGGCTATTTCAAAAGGTTGGAATGTCGATGAAATAGATTGGACTGATTATTTTCTTCTTCTCTAACAATTATACTATCTTCCTACATCGTTCTTTGCGTTTGAATTCATAAACAAAGAACACTTTGAAGTGATCATTGTGCAGATAAAAAAGGAAGTATGTTATTGCATTCTTATGGAAGATGGCATATCTTCTAGAAAGTTTCTTGAAAAGTGTCTTCAAATATTGTCAGAAGTTTAAAAAAAAATATTTCCAAATAAAGGCCCAAAATATCATTGATTTTTCAAATAAGGGTTTAAAGTGGGTTTGAAGTGAACCTCACCTCAAATAAAGACATAAAGTGCCCTCATTCAATGAGGACCTAAAATGGATATTGTTTCAAATAATGGCCTAAAGTGGTCATGTCAATATCAAAGAAGGACTTGACCTTTTCAGGGTCAAGGGCATTTCCATCCTTTCTCTTTTTCTAATTTTCTTTTGTTTTTCCTTTTCTCTTTTTGTTCATAAAAAGACAAAGTAAAAAAAGGCTAAAACTAATAAATAAATAAAAAAAAAAAAACTTAGGCGGATGGTTGGCAGCCAACTCTCCCTCACTTGTGGCTACTTCCTTATCGCTAGTGGGGCATCAGACATGGTTAACGGGGTAGCTAACCAAAGATGAGAGTTTGGTCCTCACCAGATTCAAGAGAGGGTTGCCACCCTTCCCCAAGTCTGGGCAAGAGTTGTCCACCTTGCCCAGTCGCCAGCGACCCCCCTAGCCATGGCCAATGCCCCACCGATGACGGGGTGGCGGCCACAAGCGACTGGACCTCCTCCTAAGTTTTTTTTATTTTTTTATTTTTTGTGTGACTTTTTTTTTTTTTTTTTTTTAAGTTTTAGTCTTTATTTTTTTATTTTCTTAGTTTGTCCTTTATATGCCAAAAAAGAGAAAAAAATAAAGGAAAAAATAAAGAAAATAAAGAAAGTAAAAGGATGGGAATGCCCTTGATCGGCCGATGAGATTAGGTCATTCTTTTAGATTAATATGGCCACTTCAAGCTCTTATTTGAGAAAATTAGAGCATTTCAATTTCTTCTTTGAGATATGATTTACTTTATGCCATTATTTGAGAAATTGAGAGCATTTCAAGCCATTTTTTGGAATTTTTCCAAAGATATAGGACTAAATTGATAAATCATTAAAGTGTTTAGGATATGGATATTATGACATATCCAATCTCTACATCTTAGCCAGAAGAATTACTACCTTGGCATATCCAAAGTGATTGGTAAAAAATGCTTAAACCATTTAAGTGCAATTAATCAAGTTTTACAAGCTTGTTAGCAAGTAGTGATCCAACGATTATCCAGTTTTCCACTCTAACAACTTCAAATCGACTTACCTCACTCAATTAGTTGCAGCACTACAAGAACTAAAACTTATATGTTACCTAACATTTTGCGATTTTCTTTTTATGCATTTATGAGTTGTCACACAGCATGAGATATTTAAGCAAGCCAAAAGCTCCCCCATAACCCGACACATCCATAGTATACCAACTCTTGTTCACTGCCAAGTAATTTATAAGTCGAGTCTTGCTTGCAAAATACATCAATCAATCGGCTCATCCCTAGCGACCAAAGTAAAACCATAAGAAAGAGAAAGGACCTGGTTTCTTGGATGTAACTACAACTTCCTTCTTCCGAACTAGAGCATTGATATGGGAAGACTTGCCCATATTAAACGAACCCATAATCGCAAAATCAAGCCTCACATTTTGGGACAGTTCTTGGCCCTCCCACTGCTCTTCATGAACTCCACTTCCTTAATCTAGGTGTGACCTTCGGCTGGATCAAACTAGTGTAGGAAGAAGAAAACTTTTCGGAGAATCCTGGCCGGTTAGAGGTTGTCGGGCTTGCGGTTTTGGAAGCGGAGGCATGGAAGCTAGGGCCAAGGTGGGTCGGCTGCAAGAGAGGAGGGGTCTTGGGAGAGAACAAGAAGAGCGAGGGATTCGGTGATGGCCGAAGTGAGGGTTGAAGAGGAGAGGTTAAGTGTAAAGAAAAGAGGCGTAATAATCGTTGTTGGATAGAGATGATTTGCTTAGCAGTCGAGGAAGCAAAGAAAAAGAGATGAGGAAGCAAAGAGGTGTAGGGAGAGAGAGTGTGTGTGTGAGAAAGGGGGTTGAGCATGGTTCGGGCGGGCGGTTCCCACCTTGGAATCAAGAACAATCCATTGAGGATTGGTTTTGGAAAATTGGAACTGAAAACCGCTCATTGGTTCTATCGATCCACCCAAGAACTAGACTGGGGTGGGTCCATGGAACTGATCCCATCAAACTTCATTCACTCATTGCAGCATTTTCCGACAAATCAAAGTAAAGCAAAAAAAAATAATAATAATAATTCCTATTCTCGATTGCTAGTAAAAAGATTGGACTAAAATTGAGAGTTGACGTCGTAAGTCAATGGGCATTGAGTTGAGAGTCAAGGTTGCGAGAGAGAGAGAGAGAGAGAAACAACTCATACAAGATGAGAGTGAGACAAGACAAGCACTCGGTTATGGGCATTGAACTTTAGATTAGGAATTATAGGGTTTTCATTTTTCTTAAATTTTTTGTCATAATTTTTTATTAAAAATTAAATATATATTTATATATAACCAATTCAGTTGAGTGAGCGGGCCCACACCTATAACCGAGAGTTGGACCGGTACTCACCGATTCTAATTAATTGGAACTGAGAACTGGACCGGTTCTCTTGGGAATTGCAGGTTTTAGTCCAATTTGGTCTGGTTTCAAGCAGTTCGAGCTATTGCTAGTTCTTTTCCACACCCAAAGTAAAAGAAGCCTACTTCAAAACTATTGGAGGGGAGAAAATATTAGGTGGGTCGACCACAACATGTATGCCCTAGCCAATCAGGAGGTTCCACATGGCTCCATGTTAGTTAGTGGTCCTCACCATTCTTTGCACATAAAAAATAGTAATTTCCTCCTTACATTAATGGCTACACTAGACCTGTTGTGGAGAGTTAGGCTCCGTTTGACAACATTTCTATTTCTTTGTTTTTTATGTTCATTACTCCTCGGAATAGAAAAAATAGAAATTCGTTTGATAACGTTAATTAATTTTTTTATTCTCCGGAATAGAAATGTGTCTAGAGAATAGATTTGAAATAAAAATAAGACATAGAAAAAAAAGTGGTTTCTTATTCCCCGGAACAATTTCTAAAAATAAGTCATTTTTTCCTTTTCTTCTTCCTTGTTGCTATTGGCCGACCCTCGACTACCAACTGTCACCTCCCGGGCACGTGCACATCCATCGGCGGTCAATTAAAAATGTGACATTCTAGGACGCGTCACCGACCCATTTTTTTTCTTTTTCTTTTGATTAAGCATATGCGGAAGCGAATTAAATACAATACGCAGTCAACAAATAAACATAGGGATAGTAAAAACAAGGACCAATTTCCTTACAAACTATTGACCCTAGGAAGTCTATTAATTGCAAGCCTCTCAACAGCCACTTCATATCGACCATCTCAAAAGCCTCAGGGATTAGGGTCACCTTAAACTTTGCTAACAGCAGGGCCAGCCAAAAGGTGTTGCATCTCACGCCCACCACATATGCACTCAGCAAATTTCTACGTTACAGCCTTGAAAAAAGTTAGCCCATGATGGGGTGAGATAAAAATCTTAGCGAGTCAAAACCCTAAGCCCCAATTAGGACACAAATTCGCTCAAAGGCATCCTATACATGCACCATAAAGGACTTACCTCGCCTTGGCGCATTCTTGCACATTAGATCACACATATATCATATGAATATAGCAAACATATTTTATAATTGGAACACATCAATTCATCTTTCAAACAATCACATGGTTCTCAATTTTAAGGCCAAATCGTTATGACACATCTCATTACGTGCCACACAATTTCATCACATAATCAGGTACGACTATCTTAATCACTCAAGCGTGTCCCAGTTATTTACGACCCATCGGCCACGGCCAACTCAACAGTCGCAGGTCATCCAGCATAACAAGGCGTTGTCCCGCTCCGTCGAGCATAGCAACATCTACATCTAGACAGCATTCCATAAAGGAGCATCGGTCCAGCTTCTATTACAACCGGCATCCGTTAACGTGGGACATCCGAACTTAATTAGGCATCACCCCGTGTATTCATACGCATTAGGACGAGTTTTGATAGCGACCACATGCACATCCATACTCGATCAAGAACACTGCATTTTGCACTCAAATACTTCAATTTCAAATAATGGACTTGGCCAATTTTCTTTGTATTAAAAATCATCCCAGTAAAATAATTGTGCGTGGTCACACATTCAAATCGAACCATAAAATGCGATACTCTCCAATTTCAAAATTCCATGATTTTATATGGTACATAAAATATTTTTGGTGTCAAAACTGACACCTAGTATTTTTCTATTTAAACACCATAAAATCAATTTTTGCAATAATAATCGAAAACAACAACCAAGCACTCAATTGCACAATTAAGCAATCAATTTCACATATAAGTTCAACCACGATAATCAACATAAAATTTCACAAGACGGCTAATCTATCACCAATTATGCTAATTGCGATAAATCAAATAAATCACGAGTAATTAAACTGAACTACTTAACTAACCTGACCATGCAAGCATATCATCAATCAAGTCAACTTTTACTTTCCATCATATAGCCAAAACACCAAAATCCCCTTTTAAAAATAACCTTAGTAACTCTTTTTTTTTTTTTTTTTTGTTCAAACTTTCCGAAATAAATTCATATGGAATCACGTATTTGAAATTAACTCGTCAAACTTTGCATGCATCTAGTATAAAACCTTCTCATTTTATTGAGCACATAAAACTTGGCATTCAAACCCGACACCACATTTCTTTTCTAATTTCTTCTTTTGAAAACAAACCCTAGTAACCCCTATTTTTTTTTTTTTTTTTTTTTTTTGGTTCAAAACATTTAGAAATAAATTTGTAGGTGCTCATATACTCAAAATTAATCCATCAAACTTTGCATACGCCTAATTTAAAACCTCATTGTTTCATTGAGCAAATAAGTTTTGGTGTCCAGACCCAACGTCTCATTTATTTTCTATTTAATAGTCCACAAGGCCATGTTTTGCAATGCGAATAAGCAACCACCTTAGAACAACCATTCACATAACATCACACATAAGTCCTAAGCATGCAAAAAGTCAATCACATCACCAAATATGCATTGTCCAACAAGCACTATACCAAGAACAACCACAAAACCACAACAGGTCCTAACTGACAGACATTGGGTCACTCACGCGTCTTCAAGTTTAATTCCAGAAATATAACTAAACAAGCTCAGAAAATTCTCAAATTTGAATATGTTCTAAAGGACACTTAAAAGAACACTTTCATGAAGACACCTTGACCTAGATATTTCTAGATTAAGAGTAGTAAATCGCTCAAACCGTTACAAAAATTGTGTCCGTATCTAGAAATTCTGTTTTCCAAAATTAGTTTGGTTCAAGGTCCAAAACGTGTTTGTTTGATCTGAAATTTGACTATGTTAAACTAAAATATGTGATGAACAACTTTTGTGAAGAAACTATTTCAAAAATCGAACCCTAAGACTTGATAAAAATCTTTTGAACACCAAAAGGTCACTATTTCCAGCATAATCTGAGATTCTGTTTTGCAAACAACGAATTTGAAATATCATTCTTTTAAATCCCTAAAATCTTGAGCAAAATATATGTCATAGCTGAAGATGTCTAGAAAATTTTTCAAGAAGGAAGCAACCTCAAAATCATAACACATTTTTCCGCACTAAAATTGCAAATAGTGAGGGTCTAGTAAACCGAATATGAAATTAAGCTAATATACTCATCACTAATCTAACAAAGTTAATTAACACTAATCTAACTAAGCTAATTAACACTAATCTAACCTCTAAGTGAAATTACCAACCTAATCAAAGATTAGGGAGTTAACTCACCGAAATTCGACGGTGACGTGAAGGCAGTGAAAAATTGGGACTACCGAGTCTCTAACGGAGCTCAACCGATGAAGGAAACGGCCCAATAAGCCTTTAGCCAAGGCTAGTTCGGTGGCTGCTTGCGGGCAGATGAGGATAGCGTACACGGCTCGGCTGAGGTTGCTAGCCGCTCAGTGGCTGGGCAGACCAACTAGAGGCGTGAGGCGGTGGCTAGACTGAGTTGGAATGGACTATTGGACTTGGACAGAAGGCTGGCGAGTGGTTGTGCATGGAGCTGCTGCTGTGTGGTGGACATGAGGAGGGGTTGTGTTGGATGGTGAGATGAAGGATGGTGTTGGGTGAAGAGTCATGGCAACCCAATAAAAAGGAAAATAGAAAAGTTGGTGGGAAGGGAAAGGATGAATGTGACGGGGAATTGTGAGGGAAGAAGAAGTAACGTGAGGGGGAGGAATCATGGGGAAGAATAAGGGAAAATGAGTTGCTTCGGCAGAGAGAAGGGGGGGAGGAGAAGTTCACTCGTGAGAGAGAGGGGGAGGGAGAGAGAGAAAGGGAAAATGACTAAGCCCAACTAGCAACTAATAGCAAACTTAAGTAAATATCTATACCATCATTGTCCCCAAAGTCTTCAAGCCACAATAGTCAAGCACTATCACAAATTAACCCATTTTGGCAGCCAATTCGTTCCTTTTTTTTAGCCATCCGAATTTCCATTTCTTTTCCAAATTGTTCGAAATTGATTTTTTCGCAAAATTCCGAACTCGACGAAAATTCTCCGTAATATGAGACGATGTCCTAAAAATGAATCATGACATGCTTGAACATCCGATTCCTTAAACCGAATTCAATTTCGTCGTTAAAATCGATCGAACGTGATTTTAGTACAATCTAACCTAGCGAGTAGCTTTTAGAGATTTTAGCGCGTTTGCCATGTGGTTGATAATTTTCGATCTACATTTGTGCATCTCCGGCTCGTAGACGACTCTCGATTGTTGTAAAAATTGTAAAATTTCAATTACGTGTCCCGAGTGCACTATTGATGGAAAAGTCGTTCAACGTGAATATCGCAATCGTGTGGAATCATCCGCAATTCAATTACATGTTTTCGTCGAATTGACTTATATCGAATCTCAACTTGATTATACAGTATTGTATTGACCCTTATCGATTATTATGGTCGAGTAGTCGATTTCCGATCGAATTCACTAGTCTATCTCGTTTATATCCCTTAACGGCATCACCTAATCGATTAGTTAACTCGAGAGTGATCAATTCCAAGTAAAATAACCATAGGCGCGTCAGCGAAACAACCATTTCATATATTCGAGATATGATCAAATTTCAGGATGTCACACCGCCAGTCACCATCGAGGTGTAACAAATACATTCCTGTTTTTTTTTCAATTCTAAGAATATAAATTTTGTATAGCTATTAAACGCGTTCTTTTATTTAGAAATTGTTTCAGGGAATAAAAATAGAACAATATTATTTCTTAAAGAAATTATTTCTCGGATCAGGAACGTTATCAAACAGACTCTTATTTCACTTTCTCTCTCCTCCTTTTTCTCCTTTTGAAGGAGGCAGAATGACGTTTTTTTCTCTCCCTTCCTCTCGTGAATTCAAAATTTCAATTCCCTCATCTTCATTCTCTTCAATGCTCGCTCCCTCTCTACTCTGGCTCTCACTCAGTACTCATTGGGCATCACTTCTTCGCTCTCTGCTTCAGCGTTTGCTCGGCTCATTATGCTCCGAAGCTCCCTCGGCGCTCAGTGGGTCTTTCTTTTTTGCTCTCTACTCTAGTGCTTGCTCAGCTTGCTCGCTCTCTGAATTTCTTCTCATCGGAAACTCATATCTTAGAAATTTTTTATGAGAACTCGAAGAATGTTCAATTATCATGAAGTGCAGGTTGGGTTTTGCAATTTTAACAAGGCAGATCTTGTGGGCTGAGGTTGATTTGGAAATTTTTTTCAATTTATTTTCTGAGACTTTCAAGTCTTGTTTGATTGCTTTAGGCATGTTTTTTTTGGTTGGGATTGAAACTACAGGAGAATCACGTCCTTGTTTTGCTTGTTCCAATTGGCTTTGCCTTTGCTTTCAGAGCTCCATGTTTTGGTTTCACATTTTTTGCTTCTTTTTACCAATTTCTAATAATAATTAACAATTGCAATTAAAAGTTTATTTTGTTTTTTTATTAAAGCCGAAAACAAAAATCTGATTTTGCTTTGATTGACAATTCCATTCTTGCCAAAAACAATTCAAGCGAAATTCTGGTTTAGATTTTATACTCCTTAAAATCAAGAGATACGACTGGATGGTATTAATGGTGCAAACAAAACTTAATCTCATCATTGATGAACTAAATCAATCATAAGATAAAAAAAGAAAAAAAAGAAAAAAAGAAGGATGCTGCTGAGGTGACGGTATCATTATTTCTTGAGAATAACGGTGTCATTTTGACCACATACTAAATGGAGATGCAATTGACAACCGGAAGAGACAAAATACGAGATATTGAGCAAATATGGAATCACTGAGCAAGGTTATCGCATCCCCAAGGGCCCTCCCTCTCTCTCTCTCTCTCCATCAGAGCACCTCACCTTCTCGCAACTCAAGCTCTTGAGCATAGGTTCTCACCTGCCGTCCCTCCTACCCACAACCTCATAATCATCACTTGTTGTTCTCCCTCTTAACTTCAACCTCGACGGCTGCCCTCTCCTCGTGAGCAAAGCAGTGCAGTGCCGGTCGAAGGGCCCGTGTTGGTACAGGATCGTGATTGCTAGAATTGGAGCCAAGACTGATAGTGATAGGAGAGTGACTAAGAGCGAGGGCTTCAGTGAGGTTTTAGTTGGTGGCGAGGCGGGGGCGAGCCGATTCTTGACTCGGACTTGTGTGCGACAACGATGAAGAGCGCCGAGCGAGAGCGAGAGCTGAGAGGGAGCGAGCACCGGAAGAAGTGAAGACAAGGGAACTGAAATTTTGAATTCATGAGGAAGAGAGAAAGCGTCGTCTTCCTCCTTCATAAGGAGAAAAAGGAGGAGAGAGAAAGTGAAATAACTCCCCACAGCAGATCTAGTGCAGGTCTAGTGTGGCCATTAATATGCGCAGGCCTATAATCAAGGGAAATTTCTAAATAAGAAAGAGGAAATTAATATTTTCTATGCGCAAAGAGTAGTGGGGACAACTCGTTGATGTGGAGCCACATGGAGTTTCCTGATTGGTCAGGGTGCATGCTGATGTGTTATGGCCGCCCCACCTATTATTTTCTAAACGAAGGAAGAGATAGCAAAGAGAGAGAGAGAGAAAGAGGCAATTTTTAAAACTTTAATGAGTAGGAACCATTTGGACACAGGATGATTAATGAGTGGAGTTAGTGTGAAAAATCACAACTAACCAATTTTTTGCTCATTTTTATAAAATAATTTATGGAGTGACATGGCGTTTTTTCGTCTTCCTTCAATCCATGTCACTTAAATTTGAATGTCTAACAACTACCATAGATGGATGCTTAATGGGAGGTTTTTTGGGTTGGAAACCAAAGTATGTAATCTTTTGTAAGATATTTGAAAATTTGAATAGAATCTGGCTTTACCATTAATAGATGTAATTTCATGAAATTGACAATAACAATGGTAATTTCGCTCCATTAAAATTATGATTTAAGTATAAGTATGAGACCCCTTTGTTGATGTTCAATCGGAGCTCCTTCATGGATAACAACTCGGCGTTTTTTCTGTCTTAATAAACAACTATCAAAAGTTGCATGTCAACATAAAATTTATATAAATAGTTTTAAGTTATTAAGTGGATGCAGACCGACCATTACAAACCTTGGCTCTAGCTTGTTATTTTGGAATTATAGGGCGCGTTTGATAATGATTCTGTTCTCGGGAAGTGATTTTGACAAGAATTGATTATTTTTTTTATTTTGTTCTTGGGAACTGATTCTGAGTAAAAGAACATGTTTGATAACTGTCCAAAATTTCTGATTTTGGAATAGAATTGCATTTGATAACGTGTTGTATTGATTCTGTTCCAAATTAATTTATTTTAATTTTTAAATAATTTTTTTTACTTTTTTTCTTTTCTTTTCTTCCGTTTTTCCTTTTCTTTTTTTTTTTCCTTTTTCTCATATTCTTCTTCTTCTTCTTCTTCTTCTTCTTCTTCTTCTTCTTCTTGTGGCCGATTACCGGTCCGGACGAGGGCCGGCGACCTCACCGGAGCGTCGCCGGCCCTCGGCGAGGCCGGCCCTCGTCGGCTGAGCCTTGCCGGTGGATAGGCGGGCCTCCTAGGGGCTGGGTGAGGCCTGCCTAGCCACCGGCGAGGCTCGGCCTCACTAGATTGAGCGAGGCCGAGCCTCGCCGGTGGTTGGGCTTACCTCTGGCGAGCTCGTCGGTGGTTGGGCTTGCCGGACTGGCAGCTAGCGACCGGCGGCAAACAGTGGTGGCGGGATGGCGGAAGGGAAGAAGAAAGTTTTATTGCGTTGATTCTTTTTTGATTCTCGGACACGGAATCAAAAAATTTTTTTTTTTTATTCTCAAATCTCGTCCCAAACTGATTCCGGGAACAAAAATTTTACCAAATGCGATTCTCGTCCGAAACTGATTCTGGAAACAAAAAATCAGAATTAGGCACTGTTTGGCACGTTACCAAATAGGGCCATAGTATAATTCTAGTCCTGCGCTTTGATGACTCATGTATTAGCCCCACAAACACTAGTCAAAGTTCGAGTTTTGTGCTCTCTAAATGTGCCGTTATGCTTATTTCTTGTAACTCTTTGTAGTGCAATTGTAGTTTCACACTTCATATTGAAGAGTGTATGGGCTTGCTGGCCTAACTTAATAATGTGATAATAGCTCATTGTTCACAGGAAGCAAATCAATACGCGGATTGGATAGCTACATGGCTTTCCAAGCCACCCCTACCCCTTTGAGATTTGCTATGTTTAGGTGCTAATTGTGGTTGTTCTCCGAACTTTGTTGATTAAATTAAATTATTATGCATTTGACCAAAAAAATGAAAACTCATGCTGGAGCCCAATTGGAACTTTGCCAGGTTGCTCTCTAAGGCTCTTTTTGATTTTGCCAGCGTCCTTAGGAGTGCACTTTGCTCTAGAGTTTTTATTTTGTAGTGTTGGTTTGGCAAGTGACAAGCAATTATTGTATGTTGCAGACCATCCGGTAATGAATGATGAGGAAGACATAATATTGTGATGGATCATCTAGGTGTGATGTCACAAGAATTGATTGGTTAGTGCCTCAAGAGATTGACAAAGATGGTTATCAAGTAGACAGGAAGGAATTATAAGTTTCCTAAAGAAAGCTTCAATGTTTCAATAAGCATCGAGTGAGGTTATGTGATGAACTGAAACTGATAATGGTGAAGCTCGTTGAGGGGTTGATTGATTGCATAGAATTATTTTAGTCTATATAAGAGATCATGTAATTCATTACCTCAAGGCACTACCGCAAACCTCATCAGCCACAATGAAAAAAAAAGAAAGGAGGAAGGGAAAATTAAAAAAATATTAAAAATTTTGAAAATTGCAAACATTGTCTATGTCAATGCCGATCATACTACATAGCCAAATTTGGCCGAAATGACTCAATTAGTGAATTGTTAAATAAATTTAAGGCTAGATTGACCAAATTGATATGTTTGACTTTTTTTTTAGTAATTTCCCCTTGTCGCCCAAGAAAACTAGTAGATTGCTACTAGCATCTAGATGATAATATTATGGTAAAAAGAATCATATTTACCTAAAGAATGTGCATACAAATTGTCATGACCACAATGCTCATCCTCTGTTTTATGTTCTACTTGAAATTTTTTTAAGTGAATTGCTTGTTTTTAATAGGAGGGCTTAATGATCTGTTTCATCAAGCTTTCCTTTGCATAGGCGTAAAATTCATTTTTGCAAGAAAAGATCCTTCAATATTCTTGCCCTTCCTGCTAATTTCCAGAGTCATTTCCGAAGGTCGGTATCAGTTTTTGACCAAACTACCTTTGATCATGGTGGCTTCAAAAAGGGAACGATGAATTTATATGGGATGACAGACATTTTTTTTATTTAATTTTTCATTCAAAACAAATATGACAAGTAGAAATAACAGGCCAGAAATGAGTTAGCACGCAATAAAACGAACACAATTAATGAGAACCAAGTGTATGCTTTTGACAATGAGCATAATGTTAATTTGAATATGTTGGAAGCTATGATTTAGGGAAGTTGTATCAATTGTAAATTGATAGGGAATCATGTTTATTTTAGGATTAGAAAGATTCGAAAATACCCTCTTTGCTTTTATTGATTCTTCACTTGTAATTAAATACAAGCCTCGTACAAAGATTACAAGCAATATAGAGATATACAATTTTTCTCTATAGACTTTTCCTATAATTCCAGAATTCTTCTTATCTTCATCTCCTTTCTTGACATGGTATCAGAGCCACCTACGGTTCTAACTTGATCTTTTTTTTTTTGCTTCCGCTTTGATTGCCTCACAAGGAACTCTCATCTGCAAAGAAGGGTTGCTGAAGGAATCAAAATTTTCATTTTACCATGACCAAACCAGAAGATCTTACCTCACCTTTAGAGAACTAACTGGCTAGAGAAGCAACGCCACAGACTTCAAACCACGAAGGATCCTCTGTTGTTAACCCTATATCAAATCAGTAGCAAAATCTCACTTTGGCCTAAGCCTAAGCCCAAGCCCAACACATGCAATGGCATCAACTTCAGGCTCAGTTTAATCTGGGGCAGTCCTACTCGGGCCATCCTTACTAGTGGATACCTTATCTATGGTATCATGGACCGAGCCCAAATACATCATTACCAGGCTACCAGAGCAACACATAGGCCGATGGAGGCCCACTAACCAACAATGGGGCAAGCTCAACCATCGGCCTGGAGCAGACAGGCGGGTCAACTGGACCGGGTACGAGAACGAATCCCTACCTGGGTATTCATAATGTGGGTCATGGAAGTGGGTCGAACGATTCGAGTCTGGGTACAAATCCCTACCCGGGTTTTGCACCCGGTTTCTTCCCGTACCAAATTCTTGTTGCCAGCAGCCGGCCGGAACTCGGCGACCCTCTCTACACAACAAACGGCAACGGACCAGAATTGAAGATCATCAATCAACAGTTAACCGGTGTCAATAATTACTCGAGCTGGCCGCGAGAATTCCGACGGGCACTGGTAACAAAGGATAAGGAGGTTTTCATTGACAGAACTTTCCCGATTTCGTCCGACGAGTGAAGGGCATGGCTTTGGAAGAGATGCAACCAATTAGTCAAGACATGGATTGGGAATTACATCTCACTCGAAGTTGCGGCTGAACTTCCTCCGACGGAGGATTCGGAAAAAAATGTGGGAAAACGTTAAGGAGATGTATGGAAAACTAGATCAAGTTAAATTTTTTCCCCTAACGCAACAGATCTCAAATCTAAAGCAAGTGAACATGACCATCGCAACCGTATACAACAAGCTCTCGGCTCTGTGGGATGAGTTAGAAGTAGCCAAAGAGAATTTTGACTGGCCCGATGACATTCCGCAACAATACAAGAGCATGCGGGAGAGGGAGAAGGCGACGAGGTCTCTCCTCATCCTAAGTGAGACTTACCAATCGTTCCGCTCCCAGATCTTGACCATGGAACCCATGCCAAATCTTGGCCACATCTATCAACTCGCCATCCAGGAGGAGAGCCAGTAGAGGTCGACGAACCATGGCAAGGGAGGAGATGGAATGGTACTAGCAGTGGCAAGGAATGACCCTCCCTTGTCGCAGAGGAATGCAGGCAGAGGAAGAGAGGCAGATCTAGGGTTCCTCGACGATGACCCTAGAAGCTTCAAGAAAATGGGCGACGGTCGACATTTCATGCAGCGATCAGATGGCTCACATTTTCTTGAAGGAACAGTCAGATCCAACGGCTCACAAAGTGTCAATCTTGCTGGATCAGACAGTCCACGAGGAATGACATATCATGGGCCAAGTGACCCACGTGGGAATTTCTTCAGTGGGTCAGACAGCCGATATGGCTATCATGGGCCGAATAATGCACGTGGTGATTTCTTCAATGCGTCGGAGGGCTCATATGGTGCAAATCTGGCCCAAAATTTTCAGCCCAAGCCTTCTTCAACTGTAAGAAATAATGGGCCAAAGGGGAAAGATAAATTATATTGCGATTTTTGTAAGCGCCCACACCATACCATAGAAAATTGCTGGAAATTGCATGGAAAATCAGGAGAAAAAGAAAAAAGAAATTTTCAACAATTTTTCAGGTATCGGGCCACCAATGGGAAAATCAATTACCCATGAACAATATCACGAGCTGATGGAATCATTAAGGAAATTGGATGCTTCTGACAAGATTGAGAGCTTCACAGGTACATCCTATTGTCTGATGAACTCAATTTCGAATGATGCATGGATTATTGATTTAGGTGCTAGTGACCACATATTCTGTGATAAGGGTTTCTTTTCCAATATTAAGAAGTTACCCTCTCCCATATCAGTGCAACTCCCAAACAAAAACACCACTCAAGTCACTATGTCAGGCACAGTGAATCTTAGTTCCCTTATTATGCTTTGAAATGTGTTTTATGTCCTTGATTTTGATTTCAACTTCATATCAGTTTCTTGAGCTTGTGAAGAAAATTCCTATCGCATCCTATTCTATTCTAATAAATGTTTCTTTCAGGCCTTTTCGACTGGCAATTTGATGGGCTGGGGTAGAGTCGATCAAGGGCTATATTTTTGGATGGATTTTTAGCAATCTTTTCAATTACCTCCTGTTGAATTCAATAAATCATTGTGCAGTACTACTACCAATGATAAGAATTTTCTTAATCATCAAAGGTTGGGTCATACTGCATTTTTTCCTTGTCCTCAGTGCCCTATCTGCCCCATGGCAAAACAAACACATACTCCTTTCCAAAATAGTAATTCCCAAGCAGATGATATTTTTTCACTAACTCATGCTAATGTTTGGGGGCCCTATCATATTTTGAATCATGATGAGTCTCGGTTTTTCCTCACAATCGTAGATGATTTCTCTTGTGCGATGTGGATATTTCTCATGCAATCCAAAAATCAAGTCCTTTCTCATTTGAGGACTTTTCTCTCCCTATCCAAAACTCAATTTGGAAAAACAATTCATCGGATTAGAACTGATAATGGAAGAGAATTCTTCAATGGTGAATGTGCTTCCTTACTTTCCTTAAATGGAATCTTACATGAGAGCTCTTGCACTTATACACCACAACAAAATGGAATTGTCGAGAGAAAACATCGTCAACTCTTAGAGGTAGCGCATGCCCTTAAGTTTCAAGCATCTATTCCTGAGAATTTTTGGGGAGACTATGTGGTCACCACAGCATATCTAATTAATCGCATGCCATCTCGGATTCTAAAAGGGAAGACACCAATTGAGATCTTGTATGGAAAGAAACCGAATTTGAGTTATCTAAGAGTTTTTGGGTGTTTGTGTTATGTGACTATGGTAGGGCATAGGGATAAAATGGCACCCCGTGCTCGTCAATGCATATTTATGGGGTATCCAACCCTAAAAAAGGGATATCGGATCTATGAACCTTCCAAAGGAGAATTCTTTGTGAGCAGGAAATTGTCTTCCATGAAGATATTTTTCCTTTTCAGGACCTCACCGCTCTATCTGAAGATGAGAAAGCAACTAATAAGCACTTCTTATTGGATGAGGATTTATCTTTTGGAGGAACATTTATTGTGACTCCTCCTTAAAGACGAAGTGATGTGTTGCGTCCAATGCATAACGAGCCCTCTGCAAGTCATTCCATTGAAAATTCTCCTAAAGAAGAGTAAGCGCAGACAACAATTCCCTCAGAAGCAAGTCTTATTGAAGAACCACCCTTTGTACAAGATGAACCACCGCGATGTTCTAGTTGAGTTAGTCGTCCACCGACTTTGACGAAGGATTAGACATGTGGTTCTTGAAGATCTTTAGGTACCGGTTACCCTATCTCGTCTTATCTTTCATTTGATGGGCTATCATCAGAACATCTTTGTTGCATAAGCTGCATTTCTGAAGAATGCGAGCCTTCTAGTTATGATGAAGCAAAAGATGATATTTGTTGGCAAAAGGCTATGGAAGCTAAATTACAGGCTTTAGTAGAAAATCATACTTGGGATGTCGTATCATTGCCCACTCATCGCAAACCAATTGGATGTAAGTGGGTATATAAAATTAAATACAGGGCAGATGGTTTTGTAGAAAGATGTAAGTGGGTATATAAAATTAAATACAGGGCAGATGGTTTTGTAGAAAGATACAAGGCCTCGTTGGTGGCCAAAGGCTTTACACAACGAAAAGGCTTTGACTCCACGAAACTTTTTTGTTGATAGCAAAAGATGTCACAGTTCGTTCTTTTCTATCAGTTGCTGCTTTTCGTGATTGGCCATTGCATCAAATGGATGTTCATAATACCTTCTTGCATGGCGATCTAGAAGAAGAAATCTATATCGATCTTCCACCGGGATTACAGAGACAGGGGGAGTCTAAGGTATGTCGTCTTTGCAAATCTCTTTATGGATTAAAACAAGCCTCTCGACAATGGAACGCCAAGTTTACTAATGCACTTATGGCCACTGGATTCAAAAAGTTCAAGTATGACTATGCTTTGTTCACTTGGACAAAAGGTATGTCATCTATTTACCTGATGATTTACGTTGATGACATACTTATCATAGGAAATGATGATTCTGTGGTGAAGAAACTTAAAGGGTATCTACATTCCACCATTCATATCAAAAACTTAGAGTTACCTAAGTATTTTCTTGGAATTGAGATAGCTCGTTTAGAACAGGGAATCTCACTCAGTCAGCAGAAATTCGTAATGGAGATTATATCAAAAATAGGACTATCAAGTTACAAACTAGCCATTATTCCTATTGAGCAAAATGCAAAGCTGACTTCCATCAACTATGATGCTGGCATATCTTCCTCTTCTGATGATTCGTTGTTAAAAGATCCGTCGGGATATCAGAGACTTGTAGGGAAACTTATATATCTCACCATGACTAGGCCAGACATTTGCTATGTAGTACAGACTCTTAGTCAATTCATGCACAGCCTAAAACAATCTCACATGAATGCAGCCTTGAAGATTGTGAGATACTTGAAGACATGTTCAGGCCTAGGGATACTGCTTTCTCGGAAATGCAACATGGAAATGACAACCTATTGTGATGCGGATTATGCTACATGTCCTATGAGCAGTTGATCTATCACTGGCTTCTCTATCAAATTTGGGGAATCATTACTCTCATGGAAGACAAAGAAGCAGTCAACTATATCCTTATCCTCAGCTGAAGCCGAATATCGATCCACAGCCAAGATTGTTTGTGAAATAGTTTGGTTAAGGGGTTTACTTCTGGATCTTGGGGCACAAGTTAAAGGACCGACTACACTTTTTTTGTGACAATGATTCAGCACTCAAACTTGCAGCAAATCCTATATTACACGAGAGGACAAAGCATATAGAGGTTGACTGTCACTTCACTCGAGAAAAGATCCAAGAAGGAGTCATCGAGACAAGAGGGATCAAAACCTCAGAGCAATCCGTGGACATATTCACTAAACCTCTTTGTCAAAGACAACATGTATATCTTCTAAACAAGCTAAGTGTCTTGGACATATACAAGCCATCAGCTTGAGGGGGAGTATTGGAAGATATGATTTAGGGAATTTGTATCAATTGCAAATTGATAGGGAATCATGTTTATTTTAGGATTAAAAATATTAGAAAATACTCTCTTTCCTTTTATTGATTCTTCACTTGTAATTAAATACAAGCCTCGTACAAAGATTACAAGCAAGATAGAGATATACAATTTTTCTCTATAGACTTTTCTTATAATTCTAGAATTCTTCTTCTCTTCATCTCCTTTCGTGACAGGATATGCTCATACTTCATATTGTCATGCTTGTGAAGGCATCCTTGTCCTTGCAAGTTTCATTTTTCATTTTTATCGAAGCGGTCTCGGGTTTCAATTTGGACACAAGTTTAGCTTCCAAATTAATCTATTAACTCTATACTATCTTTGTTATAACATAAATGAATGTGTTGAGGACATCTTTGATCAACATGTTCTTTTTTAATTCAAATATTATTTGCCCATCAAAGGACAAGGGGCGTGCTTGCAAATTTCATTTGCGGCGACTCAAATGTGGCATTTAGTAAGTGCAATAATATTCTTCACAGACAATATATATATATTAACAATAGAATGGTAGAAATGATCACTAAATCTTGAATCACTAAAAACTAAAAGAAGAAAAAGAAAAAAAAAAAAAAAAAAAGAAGTCAAAAACTAGATTCAGTCAACACCGTAGGAGCACGATGGAAGACTATGAGATGGGAGGCTATCACCGGTTATTGAATTACCTCCGGTTACTAGGCTCCCCTAGGTTGTGAAATTCGCGAATGTAATCCTCAGATTGTCGCAGTGAGCTTCGACGCGGCCGTAGCTTTTCTTCCACCAAGACCTGAACACGTACCTGCCCTACATCCTTAGGCTTAGCCCGACGGTCGACGGCCGACGGCCACTGTACCTACGACCCTCTGCTTTCGATCCATATCCTCGACTGCCTCCTCCTTCTCCTTGGGCCACACCTTTGTCATCATCCTCGCATGTATCGCTACCCTCCCGCCACCTCACAAGTCGAATGGCTCTGCTGACACCACTGCCAAGGTCTGCGCTACATCCCAGTGGTAGTAGACTAAGCACTCGACCTCACGGAAGAAGAAGTCTTTGTATCTCACTCATTTCTTCGCCAAGAAGGCGGCTCTCCAGGTAGCCCCGTTCGGTGCAGGAACTGCGAGCTTGGACACGGTCAGGCTAGCGACTCTCAATGTGGGGTATCCAGATCCGCTCACAATGCAAATGAACAAGATCATAGCTGGTAACACTATCAAACTGGTCATAACAGCAGTCAGCACCATACAAGGAATGGAAGATCTACATCGTGGCATTAGATTCGAAAGGGGGCGTGCGGTTGAGGCGAGTGGGGATAGTGAGGATGGCCGGATGCGTCGTGTTCATCAATGTCTACTCGGCGGAGGATGAGAGGCGGGGTACGTCATGGCCACTATTGTCAGGGCAGAATGTGGAGGAGTCATGGAAAGAAGAAGATGGCCGAAAGTGAGAAACTTGGCATAAGATGTAGAATAATGACGGGGTGTGCTCCCCAACTACAAGATTTTTCAAGGAAATTGTCCAGTTTCCTTTGAAAAAACTAGTGAATCCAACCCGATGGGATTCTTTAGTTAAAAATAAATAAATAAAATTAAAAAATAAAATCTTAGGGAACTGAAAAAAGCTTTATTGAAAGCATCATAAGCATGAAATATTTGGCATTCCATGTAGAAAGACTAGTTTAAAGATCTTTATTATAGATCTTTTTTTGAGTTTCTAAATTTTTTATTCTCGAAGTTTGTTAATTTTATTATTATTATTATTATTATTATTATTATTATTATTATTATTATTATTATTCCTTTTATATGATTTTTAATATTGAAAAAGAATTCGAACCTGGTCAGGAAACTCGACCCGACTAAACTAACCCGGACTCTACTGGTCCAGATTGGACTGAAAAACTAGACTGTCTTAATTCCGGCCCACTCAGAATTAATCAAAGAAGCCCACCCACATTTTTCAAAAAGGAAGGTGTCATAACTCCAGCCCGCTTTCATTTTCTAATTCTCAGCCCAATCTGTCCCAAAACACAAAATAAGCAACCCACCACTTTTTTATTTAACGGACGACCAGCCCACAGTTAAAAGTCCAAAGCCCATTTTCATTCTCTGTCTTTCTACTATGACCCCTTTTTTTTAAAAAAAAAAAAAAAAAACTTTTTTCTCTCTTTTCGTTTATTGTTTTTGCCTTTAACTATTTTGTTTTTTTCTACTGGCCTCAAGCTACGCCTCCACCGCCCTCTCGGGCGGACGGTGGAGAATATATCACAAAGTCACATGAAAACACGGCAAAATACAAAGAAATCGAGCAGTGTTCTACGAATATGAACGCAAACATGAATCCGCTTGAGCTAATACGTGAAAATTCCTCGATCTTCTTTCAGACATTTTAGCACGCATGACACGCACTTCGGCTAGCAAGCTTGAGGCTTAGTCTCGACATATGAAGATTTGAATCGACATTATTAGGCACATATCAACCAATATTTCCATGCAAGATGCCTACGATCTTCGAGAAAAAATGAATTTTGAGATCAGGGATGTTAAGAGAAAGAGCTCCTATCTGGGGTTTCAACGAACGGCTCCGATGTCCACGGCGTCTTCCAAGGGCGGTAGTGAACGGCGGGATGTGGGCCGTGGAGTGAAAACTCTCCTTTTTATCTTACTCTCTCCGTCACCAATCTCCCCCACCCTCAAACTTCCGGCGAACCTCTTTCTGCAAAGCAGGAAATGGAGGAGTCGGTTCCTCCTCCTCTCCAACCAAATCTTTTCCTCCTTTTGTTGAGCGAGCGTCGAGCCTCCTCCTCCCTCGCTTCCTCGTCAGCATCCGCCGCCTTTATCTCCAAAAGCGGTGCCGCCCACGACAACCCGATGGCGAATCTCCTCATCTCCTCCCCCTTCGACGACGAGAAGGCCGCTGCCCTCCGGACCCTCCTCTCCATGGCCTCCAGCTACGCCTCCACCGCCCTCCCACCGCCGCCGCCGCTGCCGCCCCGTCCAGGTTCTACCAGCCGCTGCCTTTATCTACCATTGATGATTCTATGCTTGGAAAGAAATTATAGGCATATAGCGAAAGTCAAAAAACCATTTCTTTCATATTTAACACTTGAAGATTATTAACACTTCAAATGATCTCTTTAAGTTCTTAACACTGATTTCTTAATATATGCATACAAATCAATACATTCATATAAATCAAATAAGACTCTAAAAGAGTAGTCGACGTAACCTTCTATTCAAAATTATTTTGAACCGGAGACGTAATACAAACAAGCGTTTACTCATGCAACTCTCTCCAATATTTTTTTTCTTGTCATTTACCCATAAAACAATATATACATATTGTTGATTGGCTAAAGGCAAGAAATGCATAAAAATGTTAACGTATGGGCTCTTTGCAAATGTGTGAGCTTGGCCTAGCATCACCCTTCGCATATCACAGGGTTTCAACAAAATTAATTGAAATTTAACATGGTAATTGTGGTTGCAATTTCCTCCATATTGAAATTATATGAAATGTGAATATTTTTATTTATAATATGTACATTTTCAACGTTTGACTTAAGTGATATCAATTTTTTGATTTTGGACCAATATCCATCATATGAAATAGGGAGTCAATTCCTCGTGAATTTTTCTTTCTTGGACATCATTAGATTTGCTTCTTCAAATATTGCACACATGGCAAATTTATGTCCACTTGCCCATTATACAAAAATGGATGGCCCAAGGTCATGCTAGCATAGTCCAAAAAATAAAAATAAAAATCCATGCATTAATCGTAAAGACAAGAGAATTAATAAAAACCAGATCCATGATTACTGCATGGACATAGGACTTTTTACTAGTGAGGCGAAAGAAATATGGGTTATTTCAAATTTACTATTATTACCATAATATTATCATAATATTAAAATAAAAATCATTGTTGCACTTCGTTACGACAAAATTTTGTCGAATGCCTTCATGAAATGTTGGAAAGTTTTGAAAATATTGAAATATCAAATACTATAGTGTATATTTGGTCCATTTTTGAAATCCTGAAGGGTACAATTTTCTTTTCTTTATTTAAATTTTATAACGTTATCTCTTTGACTTTTTTTTTTTAATTATTTTTTTGTGAGAGGAGGAACCGGCTTGGCCGGTAGCCGCCGTAAACCCCCTGAGCGACACGTGCTAGCCAACACACATGTGCCACCGAGTAAGTCACCTAGTTTCTCAGCCATCCTCCCTGTAACTTGCGTCGCAGGGGCTTCAAATGCTCAACCTCTCCGACAGAGAGGGAACACCTACTCAGCTGAGCCATCGCGGCGGGTGGTATCTCTTTGACTTTTATTTATTACGAAACATTTGGAAATTTTCAAAAATATTCAATATCAAATATTGAATTATACAATTGATCCATCTTCAGAACTTAGAGAATGAGTCTAAGTAGTAAGTCTTTACTATAAATAGAAAAAATTTATCCCAGACGAGTATCTTATTATTATTGTTGCTATTGTTATTATTAGTAGCAGTTGCGTTATTTCTTAAGTCGCGTCTGAAATTAAAGGAATGTTGCATGATCTTTCGACAGGTGGACCCACCTATACATGATTGCAAAGTCCAAGCCATGCATGCAAAATTGCCGAGACATTTTACATTCTTTGTGGAAATCGGAAAGTTTTCAGAGATCCTATTTAGCATATGTATTAAAGGTATATAAAATGAGATGATCAGCGATTATGAGGGTCATTAAAGGAAATATCACGTTTTTTAAATTTGAAAATAAAACACACATTAACGTGTTAGTTAGGTTGACTACAATAATTAATTAGATATACTTTCTTTTTTTCTTAATTAGCCAACAGGTAATTTATCAAACACCTTACGTCGAAATGCATACTCGTTGGTAGAATTCTTAATTTTTTCAAATGAAATATGTAAATTGATTTATAATTATATGGTATGTCTATTTTTTGTATTTAGTTAAAATAAATTATCAATTTTAATGTGTTACACGTATTCATTACATAAGACTTAAAGCGTTGAGAGTGCCGAATAATAATCATAATTTTCAAGTCCATTTGAAAAGGCAAATCATCACTTCCAAGTCTTGGTAATTTGTATACATGAACGTATTATCGTTGAAGAATTCTTGTTACATAGCCAAATGTGAAATTGAACTTTTAATTTTAGTTTGAAAATTGACAAAAAGAAAAATGGCATGACTTTATTTTCCAATTTGATAAAGATATTCAAAAACAAAATTAGTCTTAAAGATCGCCTACCAACTATAATACTAAAAGATAAAAATAATGGTTATGGCTACGCTCTAACAAAACAAAAATGTAATGAATCAATAAAAACATCGAACTTGAAGATTCTCATGTTCTCATTCTTTATAAGTATTCTTCTAGATTTAGGAATTAGGGATTTTTCTTTTTTAAAAATAAACCACGAAATTTTGTTAACTATATCCATATGCGATCTAAGTCAAAATTTGTATTTATAGTCCTCGCGGTACAGAGTAACATGGCTTACCAGATGATTGGTGATGAAAACCAAATTCTATGTCCATGCTGCACACTGCAGCAATATCATAATTACCCTGATGTTTATAGACACCTGAGCTCCACCTTAGGTACACAAGCTTGGAAGGAAATACCTAAATTTGCTACTGTCATTTCCGTTAAATAATCCATAAATAAGTCATAAAAAATGGAAGTTAAACAGGAAAATGGACCAAATGTAATGACAGGGTAAGAGGATGGAGCCGTGAACTGTAATCTTGACTAGTTTCTCATATCAATATACCTATGAGACAATATCACTTGTAAGCTTAAGACAAGTTCAAATTGGAGCTTCCAAGAAATTACTCCAATATGTGATCATAGGTAAGACTTTTACAACACCTCACAACGCTTTGTCGTGTTAGCAAGAATCCCCAGAGACTCTCCACTCGGAAGAACAGCTAAAACCGGAGAGATCACTGAGCATTCAAGGAAAGAAAAAGCAAATGCTAGTATGGAAAGTTGGGGAATGAGGGACTAACTCATTTTCCCATACGCTCAAGCTGTCCATTGACTTCACCAGTCCCTTTAAAACTGGTCCCAGCAGGTAGCTAAATCATATGTAATACAATGTTATTAAGAACTCCAGAAATACATACTCACTTGGAAAACATAAATCAAGCAAAGTGAGTTCCTAAAAATATTGGAAATGTCACAGTCCGAAGAGCGCAACAAATCAACCAAGGAAAGATTCAACTGATTCATCGGAAAGAAATAAGAGCATGCGAAGATTGACCTCAAGTTTGACGATCTTCTGCCCAAAAGGGATATAAGAAGGGACATGATGACTCTGTATAGGTTGTCCCTATCCTTGTTGTTGCCAAAAGAAAGATTAGGGACTGCTGCGACAATCGAAGCGGAAAACTCCTTCCTCCAAAATAGGCTTAAAAATCATATCCCCTGTGGTGACAACCGCAGCCACCACCTGACCTTCTTGAAAAGTCATTTCCAATTTCAATCTCGACCCCTTACTCTTTGTCGTGCCATCTATGCATGCACCAATTCGCACCGATAGAGCTCTGATGTACACCTATTTATTATTTTTCCACATGCCAGCAGATACAAAAATGCTAACCCCATTGGAGAGCATTGATTAGAGTATAGCCTAAGAAACAAGATTAATAACCTCATCAGCTCTCCAACCCCACTCCAAAAAGGGGGAAAAAAAGGAAAAAAAGAAAAGAAAAAAAGCAAGCTCCAGAAAAGGAAAATGTACGAAAAGTAAAAATGGCAGGAGAGCTTTTGACATGCAGTTCCACATCAGAGAAACATTGTGCATGTTACAAATGAAAACCTGCTGCTGCATAACCAATTTAACATTCAAAAAAGGATGATGCAGTAGAAAGCCAATCCGGCAATCTAGCTTGTTGACTCGCACACTTACCTTCTTTCTTCAGCCCTTATGACTCCAATTACACACAAATTCATCTTGCCTTAACTCAAATTTCGAGCACATGGTTGTGATCACAATGAGATTTTCATATTACAGTCACATTACTTGTTTAATTTCATCGCAACTTCAGATTAAGGAAAAAAAAAAAAAAAAAAAAAGGTATAGCTTCTCCAAAAAAGTAGCACAGAGCATGCAATCCTCTCGACTTCATTGAAAATCACATCACGTTCTCTCTCACAAGTAATCAAAAGTACACCACAATGAGAGTCAAAAGCTTGGTCACTCACTCTATTTGAAAAAAATAAAAAATAAAAAGATAGGAAGGTGAAATCTTGACTTAAATGCATACTGGAGAGAAAACTATGTGGAGGAAAATTATATATATTTGATAGACTGAAGTAGCCTTGCTCTTTCTCTTGTTTCCTACTCCTCACGAAGGATACTCTTTTGGTTATAACTCTATGTGTCAGCAAACGATAACTTCCATTATTCATCTCTGACTTTGGAGAAACTTCTTTCAGTCCAAAATGAGTAACTAAATTTCTCTTCCATTCCCTTCCCGTGTAGTAACCCAAATAATAGAATCATTGCAGTTGGGCTCTCTTTTTACCCCTTTCAATATTTTCCATCCAAGATAAGAGTTAGAGTAAATCACAAATACTTATGAGTGAGTTGACAAGCAAGAAAAAGAGGGAACTAAAAGCACAATTGAACCGTGCCAATATAGATTTGTTTCAACTGTACTTAATAGAAGACAATTTCATTTCATGTTGACTAGGACATTTGTGGTTCTTGGTTCTGTGTGGTGTATACTATATACAAAAAGAAAAAAAATGATTTATTTCACCAAAATCAATCTAATAAGGTTAAAAGTCAAACCAAACCGTTGAGTTAGTTCGTCATTTATGAGATGCGGCTCTAAACCAATAACATAGAAGAAGCTAAGGAGTAACTTAGCAGTTTAATCGTTAACATCAAGCAAGAAAATTATTTCCTTAGAGGGAAAATTGCAAACTGCAAAGACATTGAACGACTATCAGCTACAACATTTTTACTAGGTGCAAGAAGGATCGTAGCCTTATTGTTGACAACAAAATTATTGCCTTAACATATAATATCGATTTGGTTAGGTTTATCAAGTTAACACAATTAAGGGAACCAAACAAATAAGTTTAACAGGAAACTTCTCTACAACCTGAGACCAAATTATCAAATCAGCCTTATCAGATAAAAGTCATCAATTTCTAAAACTTTTACCACCACTCCGGCTCATCAACTATGCCAAAGAAGCAACAAACTTATTGAATTGCCCATCTAGGGATAATTTGCCAAGCATCAAGCACCAAGACAAACTAATTGATTGGTTGATTGATTCAATCTAGAGACACTAATTGATTGCACCGAAATTCCCAGCAAAGAACAAAAATGATGAACAATTCAGCATTGTCTGACTACATAAGGAGCTCCTCTCGACTCAACTCAAGATGAGATGAACCATTCGTCTACCTTTTGACTCAAATAACTATCACAACCAAGAGACTGGCATCTAAGATTTGCCATGTTAAGAAACTTCAATGTTTTTCGGTCCATATATTTGTATGTTGACAATTGGAAGGCCGGGTACAAGCTATCATAAGTCAAACTGCAGCACTTTTATGATTCAACCTGACGAGAAAAACCTGCACCATCTTCAGAAATCCACTCTCTACTTCCACCATGCACAACATTTTGAAACCGCTGTCACCAATCTTGATCCACTTTCAAAGGGAACAGCCATACAGCTATTTTCGAAACAACTAAAAATCAAAATCATTTAAAGCAAAATGCTTACAAGGAGGTTTTGGAGTATCAATGGAATAAGTTTCTGTTATGAGATTGAGATCTAACTAGTCAAGCATGCGGTTTGTTCCTACTGCCATTACAGCTCACTACATGAGCATTCAATTATTTGGTACATTTCAATTATTAAAAAAAAAAAAAAAGTACCCGAAAAATGTTTTCTCCGTGCTCTATCTTCTCTTTCGATCTCTCTGTTACTTCTCTACCGTCTTCTTTTTTTATTCTCATCAACTTAATTCAACTTTGCAATAACATAGATAGACAAAGAGAGATAAAATTATAAAACAAAACCACAATATCTTTATTTGACATGGGAATAGCTTCAGCAACTAGAACTTACTTAATAACTCAACATGGACATAATATGAATCTAAACGACAACTGAAAAGTTTACTTGACATCATCACGATCACCTTAAGCAACTGCCAACACTGAATGCATGAATGAAGTACGACCTCAATCTGCCCAAATACTAAACAGGAGTCATGTTAAATAGGAAGGCCTACCATCTTTCTGACACTGTTGAGGCATCGAGCAAAACCCCGATTAAGCTTGGATCTCCAACATACTCAGCAATTTGACCAAGCTGCACGTTGAACAACTCCTGACTATCAGCATCGCGGACTACACCAGTATTTCAGTCAATATCCCTGTCCACTAGACTCCCATGGACACGCTTATAACCGCCAGACAAAATGCAAACCAGATGCCCACGCTTGCGTAATGCAATCTCAAGATATTCTTGATCTACACCTTAAATAAGTGCTTTGCTCCCATCCATCAGTATATCATAAATCTTCAGTCCAATGACATCAATTGCCCTTCCCCTCTTCAGATATAATTTCTCACCTTTCAATCTACCAAATAGGAACAACGTGGCCACCCTTCTAACATGGAAGGGGGAGGTGGGTTCCCACCTTTTCAAGAGGTTGATGTGAGGTGAGGTTACCATGCACGTCAATTGTCATTGGATCGAAGAAATTATATCTTAACTTTTTAGCCTTAAAAAAGCTTTGTCTGCATTGGAAGCAGCGTAAGTCATTAACTTGAGAATAGCAAGTCAATCAGCATTAGATATTTAAAGTCATATTCACACCATAGGTGTAATTCCTCGACAAGACACTTTGTCCTAAGCCACACTCTAGAGTGATGAAGCTGTGGTTTTCGGTGGATGGTTTGCTTACATTGTGGGGTGAACAGCCCTCGCCTCCTCCATCCTGCATGCATATACTGCTGGAAATTCTTTTGGGGACTATATGACAAACAAAATGCCTGATTCAGGAAGAATGTTTTCTGCTGAAACTCAAATGCTATCGTTGGTTTCTGGTCTTTAGCTTGTTTCTAATATGTATTAGCTGCGCAAGGTGTCAAAAAACCTAATGAACAATTATGAAAACCTGTATTGCTTGTTTATTTAAGTGCGCAGTTTGTTGTTTTCCCCTTACAATCGTGAAATTTGATTGAATAGGATTACAAGGCCTCTTGTGTGCACATGATGTGCAGAAAAGGAACATCAGCAGGAAGTAAATAGGAAATGAAAGATCAGAAAATTGAGAAAACAAGAAACTGAAGAAAGACAGCGGCCCACTCAATATGCGTTAATATGCTTTTGAGGATGAACTCGTAATTATCTCGAAGAATCTTCTAATTGTTTCCTATGCAAGGTCCATTTGATGGAAAACCCGGGTAGGCGTCTATATTTTTTTTCATTAACAAATCTTCTTTTTCCTACCAGCTTTTGAACGATTCTTTAATTGATTCTTTATGGATTTATTGAGCTGTCTGGTTGTTGTAATGGCTTTGACAGGAAAAAAACTCAGCTATCACTGATCTTATGTGTGCCTCCTGAAAATGCCGATTTTGATGGAGTTCCATGAGACGTGAAGGGCGTAATCAATTCATATCAGTTGAGTCCTTTTGTGGCAAAAGTGAGTTGTTTTCTTGTCAGCATTTCATGCTGATTGCCCCATATTTAACATTATCTTAACTTGTAGAGAGAACCATATGCAGCTTTGACAAGTTATGGTATCCGTGAGTAATAATGTTTATTTACTGAGCATCTTACATTGCCATGGACTGCTAGCGTATTTGACAATGAACCACTAGCATATTTGACATCTGTTCATGCCTTTTCTCTTCCCCCATATTCCAAATTCTATAACTTTCTTTCATGAATTTTCCCTCATTTTTTTTGGAGAGGACATCTCATTTAAGTAACTAATGCATGTTGGGCGATATGTCTAAATCGAAGTGTCTTTTAGACTCCATTCGTTTCGTGGAAAATATAGCATTTTTAGAAAATATTTTCTAAGAAATCATTTTCAAGAAAATATAATTATTTTCCGATGTTTGGGCGAAACTGGAAAATGAAGTGAAAAATATTTGCTGCTGTTCAGGAAGGAAAATATTTTCCCGTATACACTCTTTTTCATTTATTTTATTTTTAAATCGATTTTTAATTATTTTTATTTTTAAAAAAAAATTAATTATTGAATTATTTTTTCATTTTTATTTTTCTTATATATTTATTTTTATTTTTCTTTTCTTTGTTTTCCTCCTCTTCTTCTTGGTTCGTTGCTAGCCACGGCAACGGCCGACGATTGGCCACAAGCGAGCCTAGGTTCATCGTTCACCGATCTAGCAAGGCTCAAGTCCGGCGAGCTCGAGGCTCACTAGATCGGTGAGAGTGACCTATCAGCAAGCGCCTCACCACAAGCTTGCGCTCACCAATTTGGCGAGTGATGAGCCTAAGCTTGCCAAAGGTGCGCAAGCTTGAGGTTCGCTTGTGGCCGGTCATTGACCGTGGCCGGCAACCGGTCAAGATAGAAGAAGAGGGTTTACCAAAAAAATATATATTAAAAAGAAAGAAGAAGACGAAAATGAAGAAAAGAAAAAGAAAAAGAAAAAAATAATTTGAATTAAAAGAAGGAGAAGAAAAAGGGGAGAGGAAGCAAGGGTTTATAGGGATGTGAGATAAGTGAGACTAAGTGAGGAACATGTTTTCCATAATATTTTTCACTTTTGAAAAGTGGAAAACATGTTCCCTTAGTTTAGAAGACCTTTTTTCCTTTATGGAAAATGTTTTCCCTAAGCAATTTACTTTATGTGAAACAAACGCCGAAAAATTCGAAAAACGTTTTCCTGTAAACTATTTTTTGCGAAATGAATAAAGCCCTAGCTGAAAATAGTTCTTTCGCAATAATCTCCTTTCCGCTGCTTTAAGGGGTATAGTTCTGTTTACGACCAAATATTTTCTACTTTATACTCTTAACTATAAAAGACAAAATATGAAGATTCTTTGAATGACGGCATTATTTACAAGTCCACATATAATTGATTGTATTACCCGTTAAAGTTATTGGGAGGCTGTTACTATCGAATGCTAATCTCAAATCTCTTTATTAAGTAATTTTTTTAAAAAAATTCATTTAATATCATTAACAAAACCATCAATAATAACTCTGAAACCCTTATACACTTACATACAATATATTTAAACTATGGCCAGCGTCACTAAAATTTCATGTGAAATAAAAATATGTAAAATTATACTTAAAATCGTAATAATCAATGTTGCGGAAGGACATTTAAAAAAATCGATATGAGGCCTTAAATTAACGCAGAAACAAAATATAGGAATCAAACTCGAAAATGCCTAAACAAATTTCATATTAGTTGCTAATTTATTTAATTACGACCTGATAGATTGTACATTGCAAGGAAATAACAATGTACAACTAGAAACTCCCCAAAGGAGAAAGATTAATCAGTGACTTACTATGCCAATGATATATGGAACTTCTCCAAGAATTGCGACTAATAGGGTAGATCTACCCGACCCAACTTCCCCACATATAGCTACTTTCTCTCCTTTTATGACCGACAAATTTATGTTCCTTAATGTCACCTTCGAAGTACAATTGTTCCAAGAAATTTCTTGTGAATCCAAGAAAACAGCCATTTCCAGCACCCTCATTATCACTCTATTGTTTTGTTGGTTTATCTTCAAATTCAGGTTCCTCAAAAAATTTAGCAATCCAAGACAGTGAAACCATAGCCTCAATGAAAGACTTGACCACTTCAGAGATCAATCTGGTCGGTTCTTGAAAGATTCTTAAACTCGCCAAAAAGAACAAAGACATTGCTTGCAGTCTTTATGAATCTTTTAGGAAACGATCAGATTGATCTATGAGGCGGACAGGTCCTTCATTGAGGGCTATGGTTTCACTATCTCAGATTGCTAAATTTTTCAAGGAACTTGAATTGGAAGATAAACCAACAAAGCAACAGAGTGATAATGAGGGTGCTAGAAATGGTTGTTTTCTTGGATTCACAAGAAATTTCTTGGGATAGTTGTACTTCAAGGTGACATTGAGGAACATAAATTTGTCGTCGAAAAAAGAGAGAAGGTAACTATATGTGGAGAAATTGGGTCAGGGAAATCTACCCTATTAGTTGCAATTCTTGGAGAAGTTCCATATATCACTAGCATAGTAAGTCATTGATTAATCTTCTCCTTTGGGGAGTTTCTAGTTGTACATTGTTATTTCATTGCAATGTACAATTTTTCATGTCGTAATTAAATAAATTAGCAACTAATATGATTGAAGACTTATTGGCAATCCTTGACATGTGTTTAGGTGCATATTTATGGTAGGATGTGTCTTAGATAGCATGGATCCAGACCGGGATTGTACAAGAAAACATCCCACTTGGGTTGGCCATGGACCCTGTCAAATATCGAGAAGTAATTCAGAAGTGTTCCCTAGCTGAGGACGTCGAGATGTTTCCCTTTGGTGATCACAATCAAATAGGGGATAGAGGCGTCAATTGGGAAAATTACCTAAAAAGTCCTAAACCTATTGTAATTATTCCAATTCAGTCCTAAACTTTTTTTTTGGTCCAATTAAGTCCTAAACCATTTGTTTTTGTTCTAGTTTAGTCCATCCGGCCAAAATTGGCCGGCCAGCGCTGACGTGGACGCCGATCGGGGATAGTCGGCCGGCGAATGCTGACGTGGCAATTTTTTAAATATTTTTTAGTATTTTTTTCGATTTTTTAAAATGTTTTAAAATATTTTTTGAATTTTTTATTTCTTTTTTTTTTTTTTCCCCAATCTTCTCCTTCCTCCGCCGATGCGAGGGCCGGTGAGGGCCGGCGCGGGCGAGGCCTCGCCGGATCTGGCGAGGTCAGCCTCGCCGGCCTCGCCGGCCACTGGCGAGGGCAAGGCCCCGCCAGATCCTGCAAGCTCGGCCCTCGCCAGATCCGGCAGGGCCTCGCCCTAGTAGGGCGAGTCTGGGGTGAGGGAGGGCTTGCGGAGGGCGGGCGGAGCGAACATGGCGTTGCCGGACCAGACGGTGGAGACGGGGTTGGTGCCGCTAGGGTTCTCGTCATCGGCCAACATCTCTCTCTCTCTCTCTAGGGGCACGGGCGCTGTCTGCGAGATCGAAGGTCAAGAAGAGGGGCTTTGCGGCGAAGAAGAAGACGCCATTGACGACGACGAAGAGAAGGAATGGTTCGGACGGTCGACCCTCGCCTTGCTAGGGCGAGGCCCTGCCGGATCTGGCGAGGGCCGAGCTCGCCGAATCTGGCGAGGCCTCACCCTCGCCAGTGGCCGGCGAGGCCGGCGAGGTGGGCCTCGCCAAATCTAGCGAGGCCTTGCCCTCGCGGGCCCTCGCCTTCGGCCGGTGGGGGCGAGCCTCGCTAGTGGCCGACAAGGGCTCTGGCCCGCTGGTGCCGGCCGAGGAAGGAGAAGGTTCGGGAAAAATAAAATAAAAAAAAGAAATAAAAAATTCAACAAATATTTAAAAAAATCGAAAAAATATTAAAAAATATTTAAAAAATTGCCACGTTAGCGTTCGTCAACCGGCTGTCCCCGGCCGGTGTCCACGTCAGCGCCGGCCGGCCAATTTTGGCCGGATGGACTGAGCTGGAACAAAAACAAGAGGTTTAGGACTTAATTGGACGAAAAAAAAAAGTTTAGAACTGAATTGGAATAATTGCAATAGGTTTAGGACTTTTTAGGTAATTTTCCTATCCCAACTGCATAGGCATGTGCAAATATGGGTAATATTGCTCTTTTTCTTTAATGGATTCTAGTCCATATAAGCAAAAAATATATTACTGGAAAAGGCTCAATATCAAGTATATTACTGAGCATGTAAAATAAAATACACCTTCAAGAGAGAGAGAATCATAACTTCCTCTCCCCATCACCATCTGCACAAAACCAACCGAATGATTATATCACTCTCTTTTCAACAATCGCACGGCAACGCTTCCAAGCAGCCGTGCTTTTTCTCAAGATCTCCGCTTCGCGAGACGCAAATTTGCCGGTACTGAGGCCGATCTCAATAAACTCGGAGTGACAAGGATGACCAAACTTCACTAGAACATTGCAGCAAGCGTCGGTGATCTCGGGGCCACAGTGAAAGATATTCTGGAAGGTCTGGATTCCACATTCCTCGGTCATGTTTTTGATACACAGATCGAGGGAGCTATCATAACCTGGCGCCGGCTCAGGAATATGTTCAGCGACTCCTAGCTCGAGTAGGACGAAGCACGCAAGAAGGAGCGCAGGAAAGGCAATGGCGGATCTAGCCATGTTTGTTTTGCAAATGATGTATCTCTCGCTCTTTCTTTATTTCTAAAGGATGTGTTTTGACAGAAGATATACGGGAGCTTTTGATAATGATGTAAAGGAATGGTTAGTTAATGCATCATAACTATACTTCATTTATTCTGGCGTTTAATGATACTCTTTGTGCTCTTATCTTTTGTTCATGGTCATTAATTTGATTAAGACTTCAATTTAAAGTGTTATTAATTAAGCCATAATGACCTTCTTGACTTTTATCGCATACACACGTGTCAATTAAAAAACATCAAGTGCTTATAAACAAAATCCCATGGAATGACCTAAGGAGTTAATTAAGACAGTCATCTCAATGCATGTAAATAGTACGTGCCAAAATATGAGTATCATTTAGTTATAAAGGAATTCGCTTGCCCTTAAAAAAGCCATGCATGATGGACTACATTAAACCCATGGTCTGAATGGTTTTCTTTCATCCATTTGTTCACGAAGAAAGAATCAAGCCGGTTCGCGATTCTAGTTTTTTGGAATCTATATTATGTGGTTGAGTTCTTGGTTCCTAGGTAGAAACCAGGCCGAGAACCGAAGAACCTAAGAACTGAATTGAGAACCGGAGAATTGGCCATGCATAAGTCATGTATATCTCATTTTATCTTATAATTATTTTGTATACCTACTAAGTGAATGTTTTATATAATCTCTCCTCCTTTTTCAAGATAGATGTTGTCTTAAGAAGGGCATTATCATCGATAGATACAGTTTACGAGTTGAAGTGGAATGAATTTATAAAGTGAGGCTTTCTTGTTTTAGTTTAATGAATTGTAATTTTAATTTAAAACTATTATTAAGTGGTTAACTATGTTTGGTGTTTGTTTTGTGCTTAAAATTTGGAACAATCTTTTATGGATGAATGAGAATGAAGTTCAATAATTCATGTTTTACGTTACGATTTTTATTTTTTTTACTTAAAATGTTTACCTTTTATGGATTTTTGCTATCGGTTTATGGGAATTTTTATTATTGCTTTGACTTTCATTTTCCTTAAACTAAAATGAAACAAGAAATTTTAAAAAATTAAATAAAAAATTGGAATTGGCCAATTTCAAGGTATACAGGTAAGTCTGGTCTTGAGAGGGTACTTTCCATATTCCAAAAATTTAGAACTAGTCTCAATAGGTAAATTCCAGTTTTCAAGTGGAATGAGAACCTATCCTAGAATCACTCACTCTTACTTCAAAGTGGTACTAACGACTCTAGTTCTATTCTATTCACCATTTTTTGTTCATCCAAATCTTCATAAACTTTCCCATAAAAACTTTTTCACCCTTTACTTAGGTCTAGCCAACTTTCAAACACTTTATACGCATAATATCTTGTTCAACCGTAATAGAGGCAGACTTAACTTTTGATGGTGCCGGTGTGACACGATCCGCATGTCACCTGTGCATCTATAAAATAATGTTCCACTAATAATGCACACATTAGCAACCTTTGATTATTTTTGTCATCTTCAAAACACCATAGAGAATTTCCTCAATAGCGATATCTATTGAACTTTCAATGGATTAAATTAAGAACTTAACAAATTGTAATATTGGAGTAATCATCACAAGAATATGATTTTCTTTTTTTCTCTTTTACCTTAAACCTTTTTTCTTAACTAAATACCTCAACTATTTAATTGTGGATCAATGTGAAGCCTTGGTTAAAATCACGAACAAAAAATATCAATGTGGACACTAATGCCGTTAAATAGCCATTAGTTGTCTACATTTACCCTTATTCTCTCTCTTCTCATCACCTAACCCAAATGAAGATGGCACGGTTCTTGCTGAGTAAGAGAGTCATGCAACCAATTATGCCTAATTTTTACGGGTAAGTGAGCCAGGTGAGTTGCCTAAGCAAAATCACATGGCATGGCGGTTTATTTAATGGAAGCCGCACATTCAGTCAAATTCGAAAAGTCGAGTTACTACATTGAAAAATATGTTTAGGTTCTCGATTGGAAAATATGCAAAAGCTGAGGTACTTTTGCCACTTTAAAATGTTCACCATCATTTTTCTAATATTCGATGCTAAAAAAATTCATTAAGAAGGACAACAATTTAGTAAAAACTAAAATAGAATTTGAGAGAATTATGCATATGGATTTTTTTTTTATCAATCCTACTTTTCTCAGACTTTTGCCATGCCTTCTTGCAGGGCATGGGAGTCGAAACCCACATTTGAAACTAAATCGTCATCACCTCAACTCTCCTTAGAAAATGGGGATTTGAATCCCTCACCTTCCCCTTCCATGTTAGAAGAGTAGCCACTGGGGTAAACCCTAGTATTGATGCATGTAGATTTCGTAGGGAAAATTACCTAAATAGTCTTAAACCTATTGCAATTATTCCAATTCAGTCCTAAACTTTTTTTTTTCTCCAATTAAGTCCTAAACCTTTTGTTTTTGTTCCAGTTTAGTCCATCCGGCCAAAATTGGCCGGTCGATGCTGACGTGGACGCCGACCGGGGACACCCGGCCGGCGAACGCTGACGTGGCAATTTTTTAAAATATTTTTTTAATATTTTTTCGATTTTGTTAAATATTTTTTGAATTTTTATTTCTTTTTTATTTTTTTCCCCAATCTTCTCCTTCCTCTAGCCGGCCGGCGCAGGCCAGAGGCGAGGGCCAGCGAGGCTCACCCCCGCCGGCTAAAGGCGAGGGCCGGCGAGGGCGAGGCCTTGCCAAATCTGGCGAGGTCAGCCTCGCCGGCCTCGCCGCCACCGGCGAGGGCGAGCCCCCGCCAGGGTCGACGAGCCCCCTCGCCGGATCCGACAGGGCCTCGCCCTAGCGGGGCAAGTCTGGGGGCGTGGGAGGGCTTGCGGAGGGCGGGCGAGGCGAACATGGCATTGCCGGACCATACAGTGGAGACAAGGTTGGCGCCACTAGGGTTCTCGTTGTCGGCCAACATCTCTCTCTCTCTCTCTCTCTCTCTCTCTCTCTAGGGGCGTGGGCGCTGTCTGCGAGATCGAAGGTCAAGAAGAGGGGCTTTGTGGCGAAGAAGAAGATGCCATTGACGACGACGAAGAGAAGGAATGGTTCGGACGGTCGACCCTTGCCCTTCTAGGGCGAGGCCCTGCCAGATCTGGCGAGGGCTGAGCTCGCCGAATCTGGCGAGGCCTCGCCCTCACCAGTGGTTGGCGAGGCCGGCAAGGCGGGCCTCGTCGGCCCTCACCTTCGGCCGGCGGGGGCGAGCCTCGCTAGTGGCCGGCGAGGCTGCCCTCGCTAGTGGCCGGCGAGGCTGCCCTCGCTAGTGGCCGGCGAGGCTGCCCTCACCGGCCCTCGCCTTTGCCCGGCCGGCGCCGCCGCCGGAAGGAGGAAAGGTTGGGGAAAAAAATAAAAAAAGAAATAAAAATTCAAAAAATATTTAAAAATATTTAAAAAATCAAAAAATATTTAAAAATATTTAAAAATTGCCACATCGGCATTCGTCGGCCGGCGTCCATGTCAGCCATGCCGGCCAGCTAATTTTGGCCGGATGGACTGAGCTGGAACAAAAACAAAAGGTTTAGGACTTAATTGGACGAAAAAAAAAGTTTAGGACTGAATTGGAATAATTGCAATAGGTTTAGGACTTTTTAGGTAATTTTCTCGGTGTCAATTTGAGTGGTGCACAAAAGCAAAGGATACAACTTGCGTGCACTTTGTATCGGCATGCAGATGTGTATCTGTTGGATGATCCCTTCAGCACCATGGATGCACATCCAACGACTAGCTTGTTTAATGTGATCTCCTCTCAAGTGTTGAAAGTTTGTTTGTAAAACAAAGTAAGTGTATGTTTCCTTATCCCACATAATAAAAATGTGAGGAAGTGAACCAATTAATAAGTGTATGTTTCCTTATCTCACTTTTTTCTCCATCCGTAAGGCGGCTCTCCAAGTAGCTTTGTTGGGTGCATCGATCGTGAGATTGGACACGATCAACCCAGTAGCTCTCAATGTGGGGTATTCAGATTCGCTCACAATGCAAATGAACAAGATCATAGCCGATATAACTATCAAACTAGTCATCATAGCAGTCAGCACCATACAATGAACGAAAGATTTATATCGTGGCATCGGATTCGAAAGGGGGGCGTGTGGCTGAGGCGGGTGGGGACGGTGAGGAAGGTCGAATGCGTTGTGTTTATCCAACTGATGTCTGCTTGGCAGAGGATGATAAGCGGGGTAGGCCATGGCCGCTATTGTCGAGGCGGAATGCGGAGGAGCCATGGAAAGAGGAAAAAGGCCGAAACTGAGAAACTTGGCATAAAATGTCAAATAATGATGGGGTGTGCTCCCCTAACGACAAGATTTTTTTGAGGAAATTAATTTTTAAAAAAAATCCACCCAAAGGGATTCTTTAGTTTAAAAAAATAAATTAAATAAAAAAATCTTAGGGAATTGAAATAGCTTTATTGAAAGCATCGTCACCATGAAATATTTGGCATTCCATGTAGAAAGACCAGCTTAAAGATCTTCATTATAAGACAAATAAATTTAGGATATCTATTGGCAACACCACTATGTAGAACATTCTTCACGCTTGCAATTGTGAAGAAAATATATATTCATCATTTAACAAAATGAACATAATTACCAAAATTAATGCTTGAATCCTTATTTATACAACTTAATGTATCGATATATTCAACTTGAGCCAAAGCAACCAAGTTAACTAAAAAACCAATTCATGATCATGTTGTAACCAACCAAAATTGAAATTTATTTAGATATTTATGCTATATTGAATTTGTTTGATTAAATTTTTTGCTTTTCTTCCCTTTTCTATATTTTGTATAGCCCAACTTTTTCACTGTGCTAGCCAAATTTCAATTTAACATATCTAAAGTAGATGAGTTTATATTGTGTCTAAGTTCAGTAAATGCCACAACAAGACCCATTATAGTGTACAAAATTTTTCACTTGTTTGATAATGTTTTAGAATCTCATTAAATTAGTGAAATACACATGTTATGTGAAAATATTGTTGTGAGTACACAATGAAAGAATTGAGTTTTACATTTGTCATCACCTAACCCTTTTGAGGGAGAGAGAGTCAGGTTTGGGGGTATTATAAATTTCGGGCCAATGGCCTTCTATTGACTCAAGTTCTCACAAACCCATACCTCACATAACATTGGGTGTTCATGTTTTTAATCATTTAAGCCTATGCGACTTTTGACTAAAGAGTCGCCACTAGCCCTTTTACCTGATTATGTTAGCACTAAGACTTACATTTTTTTGGTACCTAACGTGATCACATGTTGGCCAACGCCATAGCAGCCTATCTAAGAGTTTTAATAACATCCTAACAATTCTAGAGTAGGAAAGTAACATCCAAAATTGAAAAGCACAATTGTCGCGACCTAATTTTTCGAGTACACCACCTAAAATTGAGTTAATGGATTACTAAGTCTTTAAGCTTAGACTCAGCTCAGACTCTCCCAAGCCCATACCAATTCGCGACTTAATTTCAAATATCTAGCATGCAAAAAGGAGTCGCCACTAATCAGTTTGTGGTAGGTCGATTAGACACCTAAGTAAAGTAATGGGAGTTTTACTTTACTTGTACGAACCAGAGATTGTAAGTTCGGGGACTTGATTACGCTAGATTTCTCTAACGCCCTTTTGATACCTTTCTTTTTATTCTTGAAAAATGTTTGGCAAGCAGCTTGAATTGATTTTAATTATTTCCCTAACATGTGAGGTGATCATGCAAGTGTGCAAACCACCAATTTAGGACTCAAGAAAGCAAATAAGAAAAATGCAGGACTTACCTCATAGCAACGAAAGCATCTGCAATGTTAAGTCAGAATTCACATCAACAATCCTAGATATGATTTCTAGTTAACAAGCAATCACTCAATTTTTTTGTTTTTCAATTATTCAATGAGAATCATGCAATGCATTTAATCTAACATGAAATAATACGACATGACAACATGATCTAGACTATATAATATGAGTGAAGTAATTCCTAAAGAAATGTGATAATTAAATGCAATCTAAATGACCGAATGACCTAACTCTAATGACAGGCAATCTCTAATTCAATGAACTTAATAACAACTAGATGATATGCATTTGACATCTCTATTCTTAAGATGCAATCTATTCTAACAATTGATCTAATTTATGCAAAGACATATTTTATTTTAATTTTTATTCATGAAATTCGAAATTTAAGGAAAAATGCAAAAATGATCTAGCTAAATTAAGATTCTATCTAATTTAAGCTAAGGATTAAGTCATATTAAATCCTAACTTAAACTAAACATTATCTTAATCTAAAATGCAATTTACCTAAAAAGATGACCTAAGCTTAAAATGGAACATGCAATTCTAACCTTATATGCATAATAATTTTTTTTTTTGTGTTTTTCTTTATGAAATTCGAATTAAAACTAACACGTGATTAAACATGCAATAAAAAAACTGACAACCTGAATGAATGCATTTTTTGTTTTTTATATTTTTCTAAATTCGAAATAAAATCCCTATTCTAGATATGCAAGATAACAAAAAATATTCCAAAACAAACTGAATCCTAATTTAGATATTTTTTGGATTTTCTTAGTGATTTTCCAAAACAAACAATTATCAACTAAACATTAAATCTAAACAATCAAGATATTCAACAAAGGATTAAAATAATCGAAAAAATAACATGTTGTCTCACAGGTCAAATTAACGATTATTCTAACCCTAATTATCACGACAAAGATATTCAAAATAATTAAAAATCTGATCCGAAGTCTTACGGATCAAATTAATAATTATATTGATTGCAATTAAAATACTATCAACAACCCCAAAATTAACATAATTAAAAAAAATGATCCGACATCTTACGGATCAAATTAGTAATTATAATAATTTTGGGAAAACTCTTAACGATAACGCCTACAATATCCATAACCTAAAAGTCACCTCACAAATTCAAAATTAAACAATAATAGCAAAACTAACTAAAAATAAATTAAAATAACATAAAATAAGAAAAATAAAAGAAAAATGAACAACCTAAGGAAAATAAGGGTAGCAAATTCATCTCGCGTCGAGCGAGGGTTGTCGTCGGTCGAGCTCCGGTGAAAGGCAGCAACCGGCGTGCGGGGGGGACCGGCTCGGCGGTGGTCCGCAAAAATTTCATCGTGGTTGGAGGTTGACGAACTGGTGGGGTCCGGATCTAGCGTGGCAACAAAGCTGGTGAGACGACAATGCGAGGGCTCGGCATCTGACGAGCAGGGGGATCGTGGGTCTTTGGCTCCGAGCAAGTGTCGCGATTCAGGCGATGCCGGGAGCAGCGTTCGGTTGCTGGGTACGGGACCGACTCGGGTGAGCGGGGTTGCCGTCGGTCGGAGCTGCAGCGAGCTTCGGGTCGCGGCGGCTGATCGGGGCTTCGACGATCGGGCCGAGGCGCGGCGGGTGTGACTTAAACAGCGTCGAGGAGCACGAGCGTCGATCGCGGTGCTGCGCACTGGGGTTGTGGCGCGTAGGGGCAGCGACTGATGTGGACGGCTGGCAGCGAGGTTGCAGCTTCAGGAGGCGTCGGGTCGCTGGGAGCAGCGGCGACAGGTGGACCGCGATGGTCGCGCGGTGAGGCTTCAGACCAGAGACGGAGGTGTGCGGCGCGATGGTGACTAGCAGAGCTCAGGCGGAGGGCAACGCGCGCGAACAACGGCAACAGGGGAACGCAGATCGTCGGGTGGAGCGGCGAGGTTGAGGCGCTCGGTAGAGCGCGAGCCGACGGTTGCGAGTTTCTGGGGAAGAAGAAAGGGGTTATTTTTTTCCCTTTTTTTTTTTTTTTTTTAATTCTTTCTCTTTCCCCCTGTCTCCCTCACGTCTCCTCTCTACTTTTTTCCTTTTGACTTTTCTCCAACTTTTCTTCTCTCTCTCCCTCGAACCCCCACGGACGGCCCTGCTAACTTTTCTTTTCTCTACCACTTGTCAGGAAAAGAAAAAGGGAAAAAGCTCTCCTTTTACTCAAATGGACGAGGAAGCCTCTCTCTCTTTTTACTTCGCCCAAGAGAAAAACCCTAGAAAAAGCCTCTAAAAAAAAAAAACCCGTGCTCTGACGAAGCCGTACCCTATTTATAGAGCGAGAACAAGTTCGTTCGACCTGTCGAGATTTGCATATTTCGACCCAATCACTAAGGATCATCCTCCGGAAATGAGATATACGCTCAACAAGTCGATAGCCCCCAAATTCTTTATGAAGATTTTTTAAAAGATAATTCACTTTAACCATTAAAGATAAACCATTAACCGACTTTAAAATCTTTCAAAATCTCATTCTCGCAACAAAATATTCTATCTTTTCCATTATCCCTTATCTCCCCTTTTTATTTTCATTTTTTCATTTTCATCTTTTCATTTTCTTAAGGACAAATTGAATACTAAATGAAAATGAAATACCTTAGAAATAGTCAAAATTTTAGGTGTCAACGAATCAATTATAATTGTAATAGGAAGCATGCAAGCATCCTAAAATTGTCCCTAAAAGAGAAAAAGACAATAAAAAAGGAGAAGCCTATTCTAAAGCCATAAAGGCTTGTCCAATTTTAGGATTTACTCTTTTAGGGTTTTCCATTTTTTTATTTTTTAATTATTTTCTTAACTCTAATTTTTTTATTGATTTTCAAATTTTCTAATATTTTTATTATTTCCTAAAGTTTTTAAACGTTTTTATCATTTTCTGAATTTCTAAATTTTTCTTTTCGAATTTTATAATAATAATAATAATAATAATAATAATAATAATAATAATAATAATAATAATTATTATTATTATTATTATTATTATTATTATTATTATTATTATTATTATTCATTTTTTACTATTTTTAATATTAAAAAAGAAAATAATTTGAACCGGGTCGAGACACGGCTGACTAAACCGAATCCGGACGACTAAATTTTTACGATTTTCAATATTAAAAAGAAAATAAGCAAGCTCGAGGCCCATCACATTTTTCTTTTTACGACCAGCCTACGCTTAAAAAACTCGAAACCCATTTAAATTCTCTATCTTTCTACTCCGGCCCTTTTTTTTTTTTTTTTTTTTTTTTTGCATTTTTCTCTCTTTTCTTTTATTGTTTTTGTTTTTTACTATTTTGTCTTTTTCTTCTTCTTCTTCTTCAACTTTTTGCATCTTTCACTGACGCTGGACAACCATCAGTAACTCCACAAGCATTTTTTTTTTTTGGGTAAAGAGTAACAACCACCAGTAACTCCACAAGCATTCATTCCCCAAAAAAAAAAAAAAAAAAAAAAAAAAAAAAAAAAAAAAAAAAAAGAAAATACTTGAATCCACACACACCAACTCGGACGGTGGAGAATGTATCGCAAAGTCGCACGAAGACACAGCAAAATACAAAGAAATCGAGCAGGATTCGACGAATATTAACGCAAACCTGAATCGGCTGCGACTTTACGCGTGAAAATTCCTCGGCCTTCCTTCAGGCATTCTAGCAAATGCACGATGCACATTTCGGACGGCAAACTTGAGGCTTTAGTCTCGACATATGAAGGATTGAATCGACATTATTAGGCACAGATCAACCAATATTTTTATGCAAGATGCCTACGATGATCTTCGAGAAAAAAAATGAATTTTGAGATCGGGGGGTGTCGAGAGAAAGAGATCCTACCTGGGGTTTGGGCTTCCGAGGGCGGTAGTGGACGGCGGGATGTGGGCGATGGAGTGAAAACTCTCCTTTTTATCTTACTCTCTCTGCGATCATCTCTCTCTTCCACCTTCTCTCTCTCTCTCTCCCTCCTCCGCTTCTGCTTCTGCCGGAACAGTGACGATACTCCATCTCCGATCGATCCTCGCCAGCGCTTCGCCCTCGACATTCTCTCTGCGGGCCTCAACCGAGACCGACCCAAAAACGGCCGGCACCAGTCCTGGGGCGCGACGTGAACAAAGAAGAAACGCAAGCGCAAGTGGAAGAGAGGAGGAGAACGTGTGGTGGGACCCGGAAGACACGTGGCACCATTTGTCGTCCATTAAATGGATCGTCCCCACGTCGTGGAGGCCTCTGCCCGAGATTTTCTTGTAAAACAATCAACGCAAAACCTTCTCTGAGAAAACCACGTACCAAATTAGTGGCATTTTCCTCTCTCTCTCTCTCTCTCTCTCTCTCTCTCTCTCTTTTTAGAACATGTGGTATTCAAACGTTTGACTTGTCAACCGGCGGATAGCCCACGCGCTGAAAATTAAAGCAATTAAAATGCAATTAAGCTTGTTAGATAACCCTAATTGGTTTAGACTTAAAAGATTCAATTAACATAAAAATTAACTTATTTAATACTTTACAGGGGGGTTTCACTTAATTCATTTAGTAAGAAAAAGTAATTGATGATAATTAATATCTTATCTACCAAGCATTTTTTTTTTTTTTGTGTCAGGAGGAACCGGCTTGCGCCGACATTGCGCCGTAAACCCCCCGAGCGACACGTGCTAGCCACCACACACGTGCCACCATGTAAGTCACCTTTGGCGTCACCACGTGATTTGAACGCTCGACCTCACCGATAGAGGGAGCGCGTCGAACCAGCTGAGCCACCGCAGTGAGAGGTTTATCTACCAAGCATTGATTCTATGTTTGGAAAGAAATTATAAATATATAGTGATTGTCAAAAAACTATTTCTTTCATGTTTAACATTTGAAGATTATTAACATTTCAAATGAGCTCTTTAAGTTCTTAACACTGATTTCTCAATATATACATACAAATCAATACATTCATATAGATCGAATAAGACTCTAAAAGAGTAGTCAACGTAACCTTCGATTGAAAATTATTTTGAAATGAAGACGTAATACAATCAAGCATTTATTCATGCAACTCTCTCCATTTTTTTTTTTTTTTTTTGGGTCATTTACCCATAAAACAATTTATACATATTGTTGATTGGCTAAAGGCAAGGAATGCATAAAAACGTTAACGTATGGCCTCTTGCAAATGCATGAGCCTGGCCTAGCGTCACCCCTTGCATATCACAGGGTTTCAACAAAATTAATTGAAATTTAATATGGTAACTGTGGTCGCAATTTCCTCCACATTGTAAATTCGAAATAACCCGTATTTTTCTTTAGCCTCACTAGTAAAAAGTCCTATGTCCATGCGGTCATCAAGGATATGGTTTTTATTAATTCTCTTGTCATTACGATTAATGTATGGATTTTTATTTTTATTTTTTGGACTATGCTAGCATGACCTGGGTCATCCATTTTTTTTTTAAACGGGCAAGTGGACATAAATTTGCTGTGGAAAACCATTTTGGACATAAATTTGCTGTGGAAAACCATTTTGTTTTGCATGTGTGCAATATTTGAAGAAACATATCTAATGATGTCCAAGAAAGAGAAATTCATGAGGAATTGACTCCCTATTTCATATGATGGACATTGGTCCAGAATCAAAAAATTGATATCACTTAAGTCAAATGTTGAAAATTTACATATTATAAATAAAAATATTCACAAGTCATAAAGTTTTGTACTTATAACATAAAATCGGAAATTCCTCGTATACTATTATTACCATAACATTAAAAAAAAAAAAAAGTCAAATGTTGAAAATCATTGCTGCACTTCGTTATGATAAAATTTTGTCGAACGCCTTCATGAAATACTGGAAAGTTGTGAAAATATTGAAATATCAAATACTATAGTGTACATTTGGTCCATTTATGAAATCCTGAAGGGTACAATTTTTTTTTTCTCTCTTTAAATTTTATGACGTTATCTCTTTGACTTTTATTTATTACGAAACATTTGGAAATTTTCAAAAATATTCAATACCAAATACCAAATTGGACAATTGATCCATTTTTAGAACTTAGAGAAGGAGTCTAAGTAGTAAGTCTTTACTATAAATAAAAAATTTATATCCTAGATGAGTATCTTATTATTGTTGTTGCTATTGTTATTATTAGTAGCATTAGTATTTTACATTGTCTTCGCATTATTTCTTAAGTCGCATTTGAAATTAAAGGACAATGTTGCACAATCTTTGGATAGGTGGACCCACCTGTACATGTTTGCAAAGTCCAAGCCATACATGCAAAATTGTCGAGACATATTACATTCTTTGTGGAAATCGGAAAGTTTTCAGAGATCCTATTTAGCATATGTATTAAGGGTATATAAAATGAGATGTTCATCGATTACGAGGATTAATAAAGGTAATATCGCGTTTTTTAAATTTGAAAATAAAACACATTAACTTGTTAGTTAGATTGACTACAATAATTAATTAGAAGTAATTTCTTTATTAATTAGCGAATAAGTGATTTATCAAATACCTTACGTTGAAATGCAAACTCTTTAGCAAAATTCTTAATTTTTTCAAATGAAATAGGTAAATTGATTTATTATTATATGGTATGTAAATTTTTCGTATTTAGTTAAAATAAATGATCAATTTTAATGTGTTACACATACTCATTACATAAGACCCAGAGTAATGAGAGTGCCGAATAATAATCATAATTTTCAAGTTTATTTGAAAAGGCAAATCATCACTTCCAAATCTTGGTAATTTGTATACATGAACGTATTATCGTTGACGAATTCTTGTTACATAGCCAAATGTGAAATCGAACTTTTAATTTTAGTTTGAAAATTAACAAAAAGAAAAATGGCATGACTTTATTTCCAATTTGATAAAGATATTTAAAAACAAAATTAGTCTTAAATATTGCCTACCAACTATAATACTACAAAATAAAAATAATGGTGATGACTATGCTCTAACAAAACAAAAATGTAATGAATAAACACAAACATTGAACCTGAAAATTCTCACTTTCTCATTCTTTTTAAGTATTCTTTAAGAATTAGGGAATTTTTTAAAAATAAAACCACGAAATTTTATTAACTATATCGATATGCAATCTAACTCAAAATTTGTATTTATAGTCCTCGCGGTACAAATTAACATTAGTATTTATAGTCCTTCGCTTAATTCATATCTTTCCAAGGAATTTTCCTGATTATAAACCAGTACCTGGGGGCAATACGGTGTCCTCTGATGCGATATTTCTCGGAGAGATTTTGTTGGGGTTGTCTTGTGAAGCAATTTGTGGAAGAGCAGCAAATATATGGGAACTCAGGTCAATGAAGGATCGGGATTGCTTCGCTACTCCAACGAGCACTTTCAAGGTGTAGCACAACCTCTCTAATTGATTATTAACTGCAAAAGTATCAAAAGCTCAGCTGATATGTAGACTTCATGCATGCTATAAGCGCAAGAGTCTTTACAGTTTGAGCCAAGTTTCTGCACTCTTGTCATTACATGTGGTGGTCGATGACAATGTTCGGGAATTGACGAGAGATGCCAATTGGGACACCAGGGGTTGTGGTTCCACACCTGTTCGAATAAAGCTCTGTGGTGAGTTGGATGATCTCTTGTCATTGAGCTCATCGCGAGGAATTTGGCGTACCTACACATGCAGGTTTAGGGGAAAGATGCATGAAAAGAGTTGGCTAACAGAGTCCTGTTTAGAAAGGAAAAATGTAAAGCTATGATAGATGACGCACCATTTCTTGAACCATGGGAGTAAGTGATTCTTGACCCCACTAAGGATAACCGATCTTAATACGTTTTCTGCCTCTTTCTCCTCAGGAGTAGATGGCTTCGGCGACATATTTCCCTCTTTTGACACTGAAGTACCAAATACTCATGTCGATTTGAGCACAAAACGTGATCGTTTCCGATTGGATCTTTAATCATCTGAAAAGAACCCTAAAATCGAATATTTCTAGGAAACCAGAAGACCCCAAAAAATTAAAAGGAGGAGGAGGGGGAGGAGGAGGAGGAGAAATGGGAACAATTCTTCAATAATAAGACCTTCGTGGAGTCCTCCAATTGAATCGAATCTTTTTTTGGGTTCATCTCATTTTGAAACAACCACGGCAATTTTAAGTACATGAGGATGGCGGAATATAAATTTATCAAGAAGGCTTTTTGACTCGGACTTGTCTTCATCATCTCCTCTCCCTCCACCTTTTTTCACCAAATCGCAAATCTCTGTAGCTGCGTGGTGTTAATTTCGTGAAAAGTATTTTATTATTAATGAAAATCGACATGTATACTATTCAATTGTCTTTTGTTTTCGATTAATGATTTTTCAAAAGTCAGCGTTTGTTGACATCTGAATTTTTGTTTTAAATATTCATTTACTTTGAGAAAATATAAAAACTTATTAAAGAAAAGGTAAATAAAAATTGAAAATGAACAAAATTGTATAAAAATAACAAGTCCTGTGGGCCGGGTAAGCCGACCCACTTGGCAAATTTTTGGCTCTTTCGAATGCTAGACCTATTTGTCTCAAAATGTCATAAAGATTTAAGACTTTTTGAAAAAAAAGGTTCAATTTTTTTAAACTAAATCGCAACGTAATCTTTTCTTGTTTACTTATTTTATAGCAAGTTTGAGACAAATGCGGGTATTGTTGTAATATTAAAGCTTGAGGGAGTTTTAAACTAACCTGGTATTGGTTTAATGTTCTCATATAAATTTACGAATCCTGTTAGAAACTAGCAATAATTAAATAAAATTGCTTTACAGATCGCAGGACGCAATGTCAGCCAAGAACACGTTTCTTATACAGAGAACACGTTCTTGTGTCACTAACTCAAATGCACAAAGGCGCTAATTATCTCATCCAAATATGTAGAGTCCGACAATTAATTCTCGTTTCCTTATTTGTTTTGTTGATTCTAAATTGGTCAAGGTTTGGGTCAAGATGGGTTCAAATAAAATTAGAATTCAAGAACAATTTAAGATTGATTCAATTTGTTCATTATTTTTCAAACACAATCATAAGCGGATATATGATTCAGCGTGAAGTTTGAAAAGAGAAGAGATGGACGGAGTGAAATTAGAGATGAAGCAATAGACTGATATAGAGAAGGGCCTTAGGGTTTTGAAAGGAAATTTTGCGAGCAGGAGATTGGATTAGAAAAGATCAAGGGGGGCGAAAGAAAGAAATAATCTGATCATTAGTCGGAGTTTAAAAAGATAGGGGACCATCATCATCACTTCCTGCGTGCAAATCCATGCACCATAGATTTGGTTTATGCATAACATATTAGGTCCTTATATATCTACGAGATTCGATGCTCGATATTCAATCATGGCTGGCATGTTTTGAGTAGGGGAGAGCGTGGTCCGGATTGAACCGATTCACTGCCTAACCCTAAGACCAACCCGCACAATGCTGGTCCTCAATTTTTGAAATCGAGGAATGACCCTATTGAGCTTGGGACCGAGGATTGGACTGACCTAATGGGTTCGGTCTGGTTCCAGGGTCAATCCGGGACTAACCGATAATTTTTTATTTCATTTTTTGTACTCATTTAAAAGCGATTAAGGACCGGATGACCCAATGAGTTTGGTTCGGTTTCAATGTCAACCCGGAACCAACCAATAATTTTTTATTTCATTTTATGTACCCCTTGAAAGAGCAATTGGGGATCGTACCAACCCAATGGATTCAATGATGAGCATGATCAGCTAAGAAAGGCAAGCGATGAGGATCAAGTGAGGTGAGCGTCGAACAGAATGAGCATCGAACGTTGAGCGGGAAGCAACAAGTCAAGCGAACATCGAGTGATGAGTGGCATGAGTGACCTAAAGCGAGCGAGGCAAGCGGAAAAATTATTTCTTTCGATTTTGGAAAATTGAAGACTAAGAGGACAAATAAGACATAAAAGAACGAATACTAGAGGACGATGCCATAAGATGCCTTTTTGGATACCATGAGGACTCCTTACAAAAATATTTTCCTCCTTTGTAAATTATGAATATTAACATCGTAAAATACATTAAAAACCTAAGTTATTAAAAAAAAATGTAAAATTATTTGAACTCCTCACTAAAGAGCTGTTTAATGTTGTTGACGCTGTTTATTTTAAGGTTTTCTCTATATAAAAAAATTATATATATATACTATATGAGAGAAAAAGGAAGTATAAGAGACTAATAGATCTATAAGAGAAATATAAGAACAGTATAAAAACTAAATGAAATCGTGAGAATTAAAAATAATGTAACGAGCAAAAGCAATATATAAAATATAAAGTAAGAGTATGCATAAACAAAAACCAACCATGAAGGTGTTATGAACTTGTATTATATGAAATGAAAATTGCATCCATTAAAAAGTACAGAAACTAAATTATCAAGTCATCCACTAGGGCGGTAATTCGTACTTCAGGGAGTATTGATGTTTATATTACAAGAAATGGTTAACTAACTATCATGTAAGTTGGTAACTCTGTATAAACTATGCTAAATGTATTTGAAAACAAACTTACTTCGTAACTAGGGGTACAAGGTAAGAAAGCTTGAGGCTTGAAAGGATGAGGGTTTACAAGAGGGTGAGGAGGAAGAAGAGAGAAGTGAAATCTGAAAAAAAATTCGAGTCCCCTTCTTTTGTGTTAAGAGAGTGTATTTATAGGAGGTGTTATAATGCTGAACAGTGTAAAATGAACAGTACTGAGTGAATAGTACTGTGTGAATAGTGCATATAGTCTTTTCTATGTGTTTTTGTAGGGAAGCTATCTTTTTTATGGTGATTGGTTTTATAAGATTTTATTCTATTCTTTTGAATTCTAAATCTTCTTTTAAGAATTCAAGCTGGTTTTCTTTGTCTTTTATTAGGCAATTTATTTCTCAAATAGAGTGTCCTTGTAAAATATTTAAGCTCCTTTTTTGTGGTTTTGTTATGAAGTTAAAGGTCATTTTCTGTTTAGAGCATGAGTTTCAATACCTTAATTAGGAACTGTAAAAGGTTGAATTAATTGTATGAAAGGTGTTCCAAGGATTACTTGTTGCCTCATATTTCTAACTAAAAGAAAAGATGTTTTATAAGACATTTGGTCTTTAACTATTAAGGCTTCTAGTAATTTGTATTGGATATTTAATCTGTCTCCTGAGACTGATTTTAAGGATTTATAGGTTTTATTGAAGTATCTTGTTGGAACAAGGCATTCTTTGATACAATTGAGATCAGCCCCTGTATCAAAGAGTGCTGTTGTTTCAATAATATACTCATTATTAATATTTATTGTTATATTTACTATCCATTTCCTAGATGTTATTTCTATTAATAACATAAGGAAAGCCGGGTTAGAAGTATTAGAAGTATTGATGATTTCATTTTGACATCTAATTTCTTCTTTCCTTTTATGACAAGAGACTTCATATCATAAATTTCTCGTTTCATTTCTAATTGAGTCTCTTTTAAGGCTTGCATTTCTAATTTTTGTTGTTTTATTTCATTTTGGAGATCATTAATATTTATAGGTCTGGACTGGGATTTTTTGTTTCTATTCAGAATGTCTTTAAGATTATAAGAAGTATTGGGCTTAGTGGTAATATTCATAGAAGAGTGAAGTCTATCTAAATATCCTTTTTGGCTTCGGGGTCGTTATTTTATCGGTAGTGCTGAGAATGAATTCTTCTTCTTTTGTTAACACGTTTATTTCATGATTTTTTTTTTTCCTGGAGAGGCGTCTTCATGATCAAAATTTGAAGAGGATTTTATTTTGTTAATCTGAAGACCATCTTCTTCAAGAAGGTCATCAGAAGAAGTGTCACTATTTTCTATAAGGATGTTGTTTAACCGGTATAATGTATTGTCATCTAAAGATAGTTCATTCAATTTTTTATTAATCCTACAGTATTTTGAAATAAGATATTTTCTACCACTAGAGTAACATTTAATGTCTTTAAAATTTTTCTTATCTATGTGAGGTCTATTTTGGTTATTCTGGTGTCTATATTTTTTCCTACGAGGTTGAGATTTGTTGCGATGTTTCTTTGTTTCTTTTTCAAAAGGACAAGTTCCTTTACATTTTGGTTTTGTTTTTTTCGTTATAAGAAGGGTCGTATTGAGCACAAAAATCTCCTGAACTTCTATTGGTAAGAGATTGTTCTTCCTTGAGTTGTCTTTGTAATTTAATTGTATTACACATTTGTGTTCCTCGACTATAAACGTAAGAGACTATTTCTCCATAAGAAAGTAGATTATAAGGAATTTGGCCACTGTATTCTGCTTTAATTTTATCTCTAACTTGGTCACCTATAATCTGGGGTAAACTAGCTAGGAATTTTTCTTTCCAAAAGGGTTGATTGCAGTCGAGTCTAACAAAAACCCTTTGAAGGAAAAATTCTTTGTATTCTCTAAATCTCTCTAAGAATTTGCATCACATATTGGAAATGAGGTTTTGGTTTCTATCCATAATATGTGAAGGATTGATCTCCTATAAAGTGTTGTGAAATGGAATAAATAAGAGTATTCACCGCATCTTGGATGAGATGTCCTTGATCATCATCCATGCGTTGGCCAAAGTCATCTATTTTATAAGCAGTTAAAATTTGTGTTTTTTTGTTCATCGGTCAAGTAGTTATCCTACCAACCTTTTAGTTGTCCAGTAAATCCGGCTACTAAAAGATTAGCAATAGCATGGTCAGAAACATCTTGCTGTGTTTTATAGGCATTAGCAAGCATCACCATGTTGTTTAGTATGTTCATAATATTAGCTTCGGCTACACCATCAATATTCCATTCATAAATGGCATCAGGAGAGTATTTATTTTGTATTTTTTGTGACGATTCTTCTTGGCCGATGTCTAGTGGAGTGGCTCTACTATAATAAAGTTTTTGAGGTTGTCTCCAATTGACTCTATTTATCTCAGCAACCGATTCATTATCAAAGTCACTAGAGGGTTTAGTCAAGGTACTAATAGTAGGTTGGTCTAGAGTATCATTGATAATAAGTCCTTGAAAATAGGTGTAGGTTCTAGCTTTGATTTTCCTAAAAGCTTTTTCTTTTGTTCTATAGCTTTAGCAAACTCAGGACTAAGATTTTTGGAAATTCAAAAGCCTTAAAAATGGGTTTTTTTGAGTGTGTCAACATGTGGTGTGATAAGCTGGGTAGGATTCTAGATGGTGGATTCTATCCTATTTAACTGTTTTCCTATGGTTACCAAATGTTGATTTGTATAATTGTTTTGTTCAATAACTTTGTGAGTGTAAAGAGAGTCTCCTTTGTCTAGAAGCCTAAAAGGAGTAGATGTTACCTCGCTATCTCCATGTTGTATTTTTATTCTCTTAAGAGGTGGATAATTGGATTCTATGGTTTCACTATTATCAAGTTTCCACTTATAATGATGATCTAAAACAACTATTTCTTTTGGTTCGAGGAATTGTTCTTCTAACCAATCAAAGAAAAATATATTTCTTCATATTCATATATGTAGTTGTAATATTTTTGCTTGATGTCTTTTGCTTTATCAGCAATCAGCAAAGGTTTTGAAGAACCATTCTTTGATTTGTCTGTTGTTTTCATAATTAAATTCTTTATTAAGGAATGCATTCTTTGTTTTAAAATGTTTTTCTAAAACATTAAGCTCAGCATCTATCATTTGTGAATAAGTAGGAGAATGATGAGGAGAATGTGTGTTTTCTAGAACTGGTTCAGGCTGGATCTGTTGGTAAACTGGCCTAGAAATCCCTGATCTATTATCTAAATCACTAATTTTTGGTTCAAGTAGTGCCTCATGATTATTTTTATTGGTGGTAGGAGGTAAAGGTGTAATATCTCTTATGGAATTATCTCTATGTGTACTTGGAGCAATGGTGATTATAGGTGGGAGATTGGGATTTAAAGCTACTGATCTTGAATAGGATGAATGAAATGAAGGACTAGATCTTGAATCAAAAGATCTTCTGGGAAACCTAATTGTGACCCTTCTTTCTGGATGTTGAATAACATTGGTCAAACTAGTATTTTGAACAATTTGTTGAGGAATTTGGTTTTCTAATTCCCATTGTTCAGGTATAGTGATTTGATTCCAGTTAATAGACCTTGGAATTGTTGTATTTGCTCTAGAAATGTCAAGTTGGAGGAGAAGTGTTTCTCCTTGTGGACTATGTTTGAAAGCATTTTCTCCAAAGGCAGAGGCCATGGCTTTGTAATGGATTCTATAGACAAGAGCTAAAGGAATGGATCCATCTACTACTTTGTAATTATGGGTATTTGGAGCGTGAAGGCTCTAAGAATGTTCTTATCCTTGAGGGATACTGAGAAATTGGGGTAACAGTCAAAATGTATAGGTTCTTTGCAGAGACTTGTCTCCATGGTACCGAGAATAGATTCATCATAGTCCAAGAGACGTGAATCTCGTAAAACTAAGAGAATTGATGTATTAAGACCTTCTTTTGTAAGAGGTTTGATTCCTACTTGAACTAATCCTATATGAATATAATTGTATTTTTGTTTATGCTTCTTAATAGACTCTTGATTCAAAAGATGTATTTTTTCGTAAGAATAACAAAGAGAAATATCTTTTCTTTAGTGGCTATGACATAGTCTGATTTTTTGTAAAATTTCAATTTTGATTGTTTGTATATTTCCTTAAGTTGTATTTTAGGAATTTCCCAATTCTCTATAGATTTGTTGAAATCTTCTATCCTTACTTTTTCTCTACATATAGGACTTAGATCTGAGTCCATTTGTGATGGAGAACTAGAGGAAGATGTAGATCTTCTAAGTAAGCTCATACTTGAGATCAGAACTATTCCTTCTTCATAACCGTTATAGAGCTAAACCAACGGTCTAACAGCCACTTAGGGACTTACGGCCTGGACCACTATGTAGAAACAAGAAGGATGCCAACAAATGGCTCTCAATCTGTGAGTATGATCTTAAAAAGACTATCTATACCTTTCGGCTGGCTCTGATACCAATAATACTACGATCTTAACCCCTTTAGAGAAAAAAAGAGCGTGCTCAACCATGGAAAATGGTGAGTAGTGTGGATTCGAGTAAAGAGGGTCAAGCGTTATCAGTTTAGAGGAACCGCTATCTGTACGTGCGCTTGTTCCCCGAGCTGTCGAGGATTTCTAAAGAACAGCCGCCCCTTGTGCGATTTGTCGTGCATGTCTCGGTCGCTAGTACCAGCCGCAAGCTGTTCATTTCTCAAGGTGAAGTCTTCTCCTTCAATCTAACAATTCTATTGTTTTGGGTCTCTAGGGAAGATTCTTGAATGCTCGATGATCTGCTCTTTTTGCTGTTTTGCTTCCGGCTTGCTTCTGGGTAGTGCATTGGGTGACAAGATTTCTTGGACCCGTTAATAAATTGTGTACATCAGTGAAGCGAAATCCGATTGATTTAAAGGGAACAAGAAAAAGGGTTGACATTTTTTATGACTTTTGAAGGAATGAAGTCACACCATGCTTGTCAAAGCTTCGTTGAAGAGAGAAAAAGAGGAAGGCAGGACATTGGCCATTTTGGGGTTGGCCGAGGGCTGAAGATGAGAGCAGAGGGCTTCGGCCATGAGTGAAAAAAATCTTAGAGAGAGAGAGAGGGGTTCGAGCATTGGTTCTTGCTCGACGAAAGAAAAAAATAAAGAGCAGAGATTAAGGGAGCTTCGACTAGAGGAGCTAGAGCAAAGGGGAAAAAAAAAAAAGAGTGACAATGAGCTTGGCTAGAGAAAAAAAACAAGTGAAGAGAGGAGAGAGGGGTGTTGGCTGAGAGAATTTCAGCCATGGAAGAGTTGGGGCTAAAAAGAGGTTCGCGGAAGAAAAGGGAGAGAAAGATTCCTTGGCTGGTTCTGGCCGAAAAAAGAGAGGAGAGGGACGAGAGATTAAAAAAGGAAAACCAAAGAGAAAACCACAAGAAATTAAAGACAGAAGATCACATGCCAACACTATTGCAGCGGTGCAAAGGCTATACACTCGTAGCAAGATAGGCATACACCGTTCACTATTCACTATTCATTCAATACTTTGTTCACTTTACACTTTGTTTAGTATTATAACACCTCCTATAAATACACTCTCAACACGGAAGAAGGGGACTTGAATTTTTTTTTTTTTTTTTTTTTTTTTTTTCAGATTTCACTTCTCTCTTCTTCCTCCTTACCCTCTTGTAAACCCTTATCCTTTCAAGTTTCAAGCTTTCTTACCTTGTACCCCTAGTTACGAAGTAAGTTTGTTTTCAAATACATTTAGCATAGTTTATATAAGGTTACCAACTTACATGATAGTTGGTTAACCATTTCTTGTAATATAAACATCAATACTCCTTGGAGTGCGGATTATCGCCCTAGTGGATGACTTGATACTTTAGTTTATGTACTTTTTAATACATGTAATTTCATTTTATATAATACAAGTTCATACCATATTCATGGTTGGTTTTTGTTTATACATATTCTTACTTTATATTTTATATATTGCTTTTGCTCTTTACATTATTTTTAATTCTCAAGATTTCATTTAGTTTTTATACTATTCTTATATTTCTCTTATAGATCTGTTAGTCTCTTATACTTCCTTTTACTCTCATATAGCATGTGTGTGTATATATATATATATATATATATATATATATATATATAGATTTTATATAGAGAAAACCTTAAAATAAACGGCGTCAACATTAAACAATTCTTTAGCGATGAGTTCAAATAATTTTTTTTTAAATTTTTTAATAACTTAGGTTTTTAATGTATTTTACGGTGTTAATAGTCATAATTTACGAAGGAGAAAAATATTTTTGTGAGGAATCCTCACATTGTCCAAAAAGGCACCTTATGGCATCCTTCTTTAACATTCGTTCTTTTCTGTCTTATTTGTCCTCTTAGTTTTCAATTTTCCAAAATCGAAAAAACAAATTTCTTCGCTCACCACTTGACACTCGCCTCGCTCGCTTTGGGTCACTCATATCACTTGCTGCTCGATGTTCGCTTGGCTTGTTCCTCCCTCGTTCGACATTCGATACTCATTTTGTTCAACGCTCACCTCACTTGACCCTCATCACTTGCCTTTCTTAGCTGACCTTGCTCATCATCGAACTCATTGGATCAGTACAATCCCCAATTGCTCTTTCAAGGGGTACAAAAAATGAAGTAAAAAATTATTGGTTGGTTTCGGGTTGACCTTGAAACCAGACTAAACCCATTAGGTCAGTATGGTCCTCAATTGCTTTTTAAAAGAGTATCAAAAAAGAGATAAAAATTATCGATTGGTCCCGAGTTAATCCTGAAACTGAACCGAACCCATTGGGTTGGTCCAATCCTTTCTCTTGAATGAACCTCTCTCTTTTTTTTTTTTTTTTTTTTTTTTGGTGGTTTTCTCTCTAGTTTTCCTTTTTTAATCTCTCTTCCCTCTCTTCTCTTTTTTCTGCTAGAACCAGCCAAGGAATCTTTCTCTCCCTTTTCTTCCACAAACCCCTCTTTAGCCCCAACTCTTCCATGGCCGATATTCCCTTAGCCAACGTCCCTCTCTCCTCTCTTGACTTGTTTTTTTTTTTCTCTAGCCAAGCTCACTGTCACTCTTTTTTCTGTTTTTTTTTTTTTCCTTTGCTCTAGCTCCTCTAGTCGAAGCTCCCTCGATCTCTGCTCTGTATTTTTTTCTTCCGTTGAGCAAGAACCAATGCCCGAACCCCCTCTCTCTCTCTCTCTCTCTCTCTCTCTCTCTCTCTCTCTCTCTCTCTCTCTCTCTCTCTCTCACTCTCTCTATAAGATTTTTTTCACTCATGGCCGAAGCCCTCTGCTCTCATCTTCAGCCCTTGACCAACCCCAAAATGGCCGATGTCCTGCCTTCCTCTTTTTCTCTCGCCAACAAAGCTTTGACAAGCGTGGTATGACTTCATTCCTTTGAAAAGTCATAAAAATGTCAACCCTTTTTCTTGTTCCCTTTAAATTAACCAGATTTCGCTTTGCTGATGTACACAGTATATTAACAGGTCCAAGAAATCTTGACACCCAATACACTACCAAGAAGCAAGCCGAAAGCAAAACAACAAAAAGAGCAGATCATTGAGCATTCAGGAATCTTCCCTAGAGACCCAGAACAATTAAATCATTAGATTGAAGGAAAAAACTTCACCATGAGAACTGAACAACTTGCGGCCAGTACCAGCGACCGAGACGTGCACGATGAATTGCGCAAGGGGCGGCTGTTCTTTAGAAATCCTCGATGGCTCAAGGAACAAACACATGTATAGATAGTGGTTCCTCTCGACCAATAACACTTGCCCCTCTTTACTCAAATCCACGCTACTCAACATTTTCCCTGGTCGATCCTAACTTTTAAATGGACACGAAAATAATAGTATATTTAAATATTAAATCAGGCAAACTGTTTTGAAGGCTAAAATTATTAAGTAAATATGTGATTTACTATTTAAATATTTTAACATGATTTAATATTCAAATATGTTATCATGAACACTAAGGCATGACTAAAAACAACCTAACCTACCATTAATTGAAAGCTTGAAATATATAAATTGTTCAACAAATAGACGATGGTGGATCAAACGTAGATACTCAAAAAAAAAAAAAAATAATTTTGCAATTTTGGGGTGTTCGTCAATAATAACGTCAAGATCTCTAGTTAGGCTATCAAAGAAGACACTCAAACGGGTTGCAATAGATTGAATGAAGGCAAATAAACACAACCAATTAGGCTCCAGAGCTCTTCCTGCTCGAACAAAGGCTCAAAAGCTTTTCGCACGTCTCTCTTCCGCCACCCACGTCCTCTGCCAAAATCGCCCCCTCCCTCTCTCTATATTCCGCCACCCACATTAGCGCAGAGAGAGAGAGAGAGAGAGAGAGAGAGAGAGAGAGAGAGAGAGAGAGAGGGGGGGGGGACGGTTTCGGCGAAGACATGGGTGGCGGGAGAGAGACGTGGCGAAAAAGCTTTTGAGCCTTCGTTCGAGCGGGAAGAGCTCTTGAGCCTAGTGGGTTGTGTTTATTTGCCTTCGTTCGATCTATTGCAACCCGTTTGAGTGTCTTCTTTGATTGCCTAACTAGAGATCTTGACGTTATTATTGACGAAATCCCCAAAATTGCAAAATAATTTTTTGTGAGTATCTACGTTTGATCCACCGTCGTCTATTTGTTGAATAATTTATATATTTCAAGCTTTCCACCATCGTCTATTTGTTGAACAATTTATATATTTCAAGCTTTCAATTAATTCTAGGTTAGGTTGTTTTTAGTCATGCCTTAGTGTTCATGATAGAAAATTTAAATATTAAATCATGTTAAAATATTTAAATAATAAATCACACATTTACTTAATAATTTTAGCTTTCAAAACAGTTTGTCTGATTTAATATTTAAATATTCTATCATTTTCGTGTCCATTTAAAAGTTAACCCTCATGAGCATCTATATGGAGGTAAACTATCCGGCGGTCGTGTTCTATTACTGGTCAAAGTGAAAAACATATATTTAAGATACATATAAATATTAGACGGTACTTGGAAGAAAGAAAGAACAAGAAAAAAATAATGTTAAATTGAATAATTGCGTCACATTAGACAAGAAAAAAATAATGTTAAATTGAATAATTCCCTCGCCAGATTCGGCGAGCTCGAGGCTCGCCTGGCCGGTCGCCGGCCATCATCGTGCCGGCCACCGGAAGGAAGAAGAAGAAAGAAAGAAAAATTAAAAACAAAAATAATTATAATTTCGATTTTTATATTAAAAAATTGTAAAGTTAAAATGGGAAGAGAGAAGATTGTGAGGTTTTGGTTGAAAATGAGTTCTAAATCCAACCCACTTAAGACCCACATATCTTAAGTCTTTAATTGTTAAACCTATTTAACTAGTGTCTTAAAAAATAAAAAAAAGTGACCCATATATGACCCATTTTGCCACCTCTAGTACCAGGGCCGTAACCCCATGCGTCAGTGTTCCATGTAAACACCTAAAACCGGAGAGATCACTGAGCATTCAGGGAAAGATAAAGCAAATGCTAGTATGGAAAGTTGGGGGAATGAGGGACTAACTCATTTTCCCGTATGCTCAAGCTCTCCACTGACTTCACCAGTCCTTTTAAAACTGGTCCCAGTAGGTAGCTAAATCATATGTAATACAATGTTAGTAAGAACTCCAGAAATACATACTCACTTGGAAAACATAAATCAAGCAAAGTGAGTTCCTAAAAATATTGGAAATGTCACAATCCAAAGAGCGCAACAAATCAACCAAGAAAAGATTCAACTGATTCATGGTAAAGAAATAAGAGCATGCGAAGATTGACCTCAAGTTTGACGATCTGCTGCCCAAAAGGGATATAAGAAGGGACATGATGACTCTGTATAGGTGTGTCCCTATCCTTGTTGTTGCCAAAAGAAAGATTAGGAACTGCCGCGACAATCGAAGCGGAAAACTCCTTCCTCCAAAATAGGCTTAAAAATCATATCCCTTGTGGTGACATGCGGAGCCACCACCTGACCGTCTTGAACAGTCATTTCCAACTTCAATCTCGACCCCTTACTTTTTGTCGTGCCATCTATGCATGCACCAATTCGCACCGACAGAGCTCTGATCTACACCTATTTATTATTTTTCCACATGCCAAAAGATACAAAAATGCTAACCCCATTGGAGAGCATTGATTAGAGTATAGCCTAAGAAACAAGATTAATAACCTCATCAGCTCTCCAACCCCACTCCAAAAAGGGAAAAAAAAAGGAAAAAAAAAAAGCAAGCTCCAGAAAAGGAAAATGTACGAAAAGTAAAAATGGCAGGAGAGCTTTTGACATGCAGTTCCACATCAGAGAAACATTGCGCATGTTACAAATGAAAACCTGCTGCTGCATAATAATTTAACATTCAAAAAAGGATGATGCAGTAGAAAGCCAATCCGGCAATCTAGCTTGTTGACTCGCACACTTACCTTCTTTCTTCAGCCCTTATGACTCCAATTACACACAAATTCATCTTGCCTTAACTCAAATTTCAAGCACATGGTTGTGATCACAATGAGATTTTCATATTATAGTCACATTACTTGTTTAATTTCATCTCAACTTCAGATTAAGGAAAAAAAAAGGTATAGCTTCTCCAAAAAAGTAGCACAAAGCATGCAATCCTCTTGACTTCACTGAAAATCACATCACTTTCTCTCTCACAAGTAATCAAAAGTACACCACAATGAGAGTCAAAAGCTTGGTCACTCGCTCTAGTTGAAAAAAAAAAAAAAAAAAAAAAAGATAGGAAGGTGAAATCTTGACTTAAATGCATACTTGGAGAAAAACTATATGTGGACGAAAGTTAAATATATTTGATAGATTGAAGTGGCCTTGCTCTTTCTCTTGTTTCCTACTCCTCACGAAGGATACTCTTTTGGTTATAACTATATGTATCAGCAAACGATATCTTCCATTATTCATCTCTGACTTTGGAGAAACTTCTTTCAGTCCAAAATGAAGTAACTAAGGGGCTGCATGGTAAACATTGTTTCTGTTCCCAGGAACAAAAATTTTTGTTTTTTTGTTCCCTGGAACAAAAAAAAAACAGAAACGCGTTTGGACGCGTTTTTGTTCCGAAATGTTTTTCTGTTCCTAGAAACACATCTAGAATAGAAACAAGAAACAAAAAAAAGTTGTTTCTTGTTTCTGGAACAACTTTGAGAAACACTTCTCTCTTCTCTCTCTTCTCTTCTTCTTTTCTTCTTTTTTCTTTGGCCGGCGACGCCGTTGAGGGCCGGCGACCTCGCCGGAGCGTCGCCGGCCCCGGCGCCGAGTGTCGCCGTAGCTGGGTGAGGCTCGGCCTCGCCTTGGCTGGGCGAGCTCGAGCTCGCCCGGATCCGGCGAGGCCGAGCTTGCCCGCGACTCGGCCTCGCCGGGCCACCGCTAGGTCGGCGTCGCTGGCGGTGGCCCGGCGAGCCGAGCCTCGCCGGCCGGGCGAGCTCGGCCTCGCCCAAATCCGGCGAGGCCGGGGCCGGCGGGCCTCGCCGTGGCTGGGCGAGGCCGCCGGCCCTCGTCGGCCGATCGCCGGCCATGGTCGAGGCCGGCGACCGGCCAAAAGAAAAAAAAAAAAAATAAATAAGAAAAAGGAAAAACAAAATAAAAATATTAAAAAATTAAAAGAAATAAAAAAATTATACAAATTTACCAAACGTGTTTCTATTCTTTTTATATTTCTAGAACAGTTTACCAAACGCGTTTTTTTGTTCAAAAATTGTTTCCTGAAGCAGAAATATTTTTCTATTTCTGTTCCCAGAAACAATTTTTAAACAGAAACGTTACCAAACGCGCCCTAAATTTCTCTTCCATTCCCTTCCCGTGTAGTAACCCAAATAATAGAATCATTGCAGTTGGGTTCTCTTTTTACCCCCTTCAATATTTTCCATCCAAGATAAGAGTTAAGAGTAAATCACAAATACTTATAAGTGAGTTGACAAGCAAGAAAAAAGTGGGAACTAAAAGTACAATTGAACCGTGCCAATATAGATTTGTTTCAACTGTACTTAATAGAAGACAATTTCATTTCATGTTGACTACGACATTTGTGGTTCTTGGTTCTGTTTGGTGTATACTGTATACAAAAGGAAAAAAAAAATGATTTATTTCACCAAAATCAATATAATAAGGTTAAAAGTCAAACCAAACCGTTGAGTTAGTTCGTCATTTATAAGATGCGGCTCTAAACCAATAACATAGAAGAAGCTAAGGAGTAACTTAGCAGTTTAATCGTTAACATCAAGCAAGAAAATTATTTCCTTAGAGGGAAAATTGCAAACTGCAAAGACATTGAACGACTATCAGCTACAACATTTTTTACTAGGTGCAAGACGGATCGTAGCCTTATTGTTGACAACAAAATTATTGCCTTAACATATAATATCGATTTGGTTAGGTTTATCAAGTTAACACAATTAAGGGAACCAAACAAATAAGTTTAACAGGAAACTTCTCTACAACCCGAGACCAAATTATCAAATCAGCCTTATCAGATAAAAGTCATCAATTTCTAAAACCTTTACCACCACTCCGGCTCATCAACTATGCCAAAGAACTACATTAACCTGAAGCAACAAACTTATTGAATTGCCTATCTAGGAATAATTTGCCAGGCATCAAGCACCAAGACAAACTAATTGATTGGTTGATTGATTCAATCCAAAGACACTAATTGATTGCACCGAAATCCCCAGCAAAGAACAAAAATGATGAACAATTCAGCATTGTCTGACTACATAAGGAGCTCCTCTCGACTCAACGCAAGATGAGATGAACCATTCGTCTACCATTTGACTCAAATAACTATCACAACCAAGAGACTGGCATCTAAGATTTGCCATGTTAAGAAACTTCAATGTTTTTCGGTCTATATATTTGTATGTTGACAATCGGAAGGCCGGGTACAAGCTATCATAAGTCAAACTGCGGCACTTTTATGAGTCAACCTGACCAGAAAAACCCGCACCATCTTCAGAAATCCCCTCTCTACTTCCACCATGCACAACATTTTGAAACAGCTGTCCCCAATCTTGATCCACTTTCAAAGGGAACAGCCATACAGCTATTTTCGAAACAACTAAAAATCAAAATCATTTAAAGCAAAATGCTTACAAGGAGGTTTTGGAGTATCAACGGAATAAGTTTCTGTTATGAGATTGAGATCTAACTAGTCAAGCATGCGGTTTGTTCCTACTGCCATTACAGCTCACTACATGAGCATTCAATTATTTGGTACATTTCAATTATTAAAAAAAAAGTACCCGAAAAATGTTTTCTCCGTGCTCTATCTTCTCTTTCGATCTCTCTGTTACTTCTCTACCCTCTTCTTTTTTTATTCTCATCAACTTAATTCAACTTTGCAATAACATAGATAGACAAAGAGAGATAAAATTATAAAACAAAACCACAATATCTTCATTTGATAAGGGAATAGCTTCAGCAAGTAGAACTTACTTAATAACTCAACATGGACATAATATGAATCTAAACGACAACTGAAAAGTTTACTTGACATCATCACGATCACCTCAAGCAACTGCCAACACTGAATGCATGAATCAAGTACGACCTCAATCTGCCCAAATGCTAAACAGGAGTCATGTTAAATAGGAATACCTACCACCTTTCTGACACTGTTGAGGCATCAAGAAAAACCCCAATTAAGCTTGGATCTCCAACATACTCAGCAATTTGACCAAGCTGCACGTTGAACAACTCCTGACTATCAGCATCGGGGACTACACCAGTATCTCTGTCAATATCCCTGTCCACTAGACTCCCATGGACATGCTTATAACCGCCAGACAAAATGCAAACCAGATGCCCACGCTTGCGTAATGCAATCTCAAGATATTCTTGATCTACACCTTAAATAAGTGCTTTGCTCCCATCCATCAGTATATCATAAATCTTCAGTCCAACAACATCAACTGCCCTTCCCCTCTTCAGATATAATTTCTCACCTTTCAATCTGCCAAATAGGAACCACGTGGCCACCATTCTAACATGGAAGGGGGAGGTGGGGTTCCCACCTTTTCAAGAGGTTGATGTGAGGTGGGGTTACCATGCATGTCAATTGTCATTGGATCGAAGAAATTATATCTTAACTTTTTAGCCTTAAAAAAGCTTTGTCTGCATTGGATGCAGCGTAAGTCATTAACTTGAGAATAGCAAGTCAATCAGCATTAGATATTTAAAGTCATATTCACACCATAGGTGTAATTCCTCGACAAGACACTTTGTCCTAAGCCACACTCTAGAGTGATGAAGCTATGGTTTTCGGTGGATGGTTTGCTTACATTGTGGGGTGAACAGCCCTCGCCTCCTCCATCCTGCATGCATATACTGCTGGAAATTCTTTTGGGGGACTATATGACAAACAAAATGCCTGATTCAGGAAGAATGTTTTCTGCTGAAACTCAAATACTATCGTTGGTTTCTGGTCTTTAGCTTGTTTTCTAATATGTATTAGCTGTGCAAGGCGTCAAAAACCTAATGAACAATTATGAAAACCTGTATTGCTTGTTTATTTAAGTGCGCAGTTTGTTGTTTTTCCCTTACAATCGTGAAAATTGATTGAATAGGATTACAAGGCCTCTTGTGTGCACATGATGTGCAGAAAAGGAACATCAGCAGGAAGTAAAATAGGAAATGAAAGATCAGAAAATTGAGAAAACAAGAAACTAAAGAAAGACAGTGGCCCACTCAATATGAGTTAATATGCTTTTCAGGATGAACTCTTAATTCTCTCGAAGAATCCTCTAATTGTTTCCTATGCAAGGTCCATTTGATGGAAAACCCGGGTAGGCGTCTATATTTTTTTCATTAACAAATCATCTTTTTCCTACCAGCTTTTGAACGATTCTTTAACTGATTCTTTATGGATTTATTGAGCTGTCTGGTTGTTGTAATGGCTTTGAGAGGAAAAAACTCAGCTATCACTGATCTTATGTCTGCCTCCTGAAAATGTCGATTTTGATGGAGTTCCATGTGACGTGAAGGGCGTAATCAATTCATATCAGTTGAGTCCTTTTGTGGCAAAAGTGGGTTGTTTTCTTGTCAGCATTTCATGCTGATTGCCCCATATTTAACATTATCTTAACTTGTAGAGAGAACCATATGCAGCTTTGACAAGTTATGGTATCCGTGAGTAATAATGTTTATTTACTGAGCATCTTACATTGCCATGGACTGCTAGCGTATTTGACAATGAACCACTAGCATATTTGACATCTGTTCATGCCTTTTCTCTTCCCCCATATTCCAAATTCTATAACTTTCTTTCATGAATTCTCCCTCATTTTTTTTGGAGAGGACATCTCATTTAAGTAACTAATGCATGTTGGACGATATGTCTAAATCGAAGTGTCTTTTAGACTCCATTCGTTTCGTGGAAAATGTAGCATTTTTAGAAAATATTTTCTAAGGAATCATTTTCAAGAAAATATAATTATTTTCCGATGTTTGGGCGAAACTTGAAAATGAAGTGAAAAATATTTGGTGCTGTTCGGGAAGGAAAATATTTTCCTGTATACACTCTTTTTCATTTATTTTATTTTTTAAATCGATTTTTAATTATTTTTATTTAAAAAAATCAATTATTAAATCATTTTTTCATTTTTGTTTTTCTTATACATTTATATTTCTTTTTCTTTTCTTTGTTTTCCTCCTCTTCTTCTTGGTTGGTTGCTAGCCACGGCAACGGCCGACGATTGGCCACAAGCGAGCCTAGGTTCGTCGTTCACCGATCTAGCAAGGCTCAAGTCCGGCGAGTTCGAGGCTCACTAGATCGGTGAGAATGACCTATCAGCAAACGCCTCACCACAAGCTCGCGCTCACCAATCCGGCAAGTGATGAGCCTAAGCTTGCCAAAGGTGGGCAAGCTTGAGGTTCGCTTGTGGCCGGTCACGATCGTGGCCGGCAACTAGCCAAGATAGAAGAAGAGGGTTTACCAAAAAAATATATATATTCAAAAGAAAGAAGAAGAGGAAAATGAAGAAAAGAAAAAGAAAAAGAAAAAAATAATTTGAATTAAAAGAAGGAGAAGAAAAAGGGGAGAGGAAGCAAGGGTTTATAGGGATGTGAGATAAGTGAGACTAAGTGAGGAACATGTTTTCCACAATATTTTTCACTTTTGAAAAGTGGAAAACATGTTCCCTTAGTTTAGAAGACCTTTTTTTCCTTTATGGAAAATGTTTTCCCTAAGCAATTTACTTTCGTGAAACAAACGCCGAAAAATTCGAAAAACGTTTTCCTGTAAACTATTTTTTACGAAATGAATAAAGCCCTAGCTGAAAATAGTTCTTTCGCAATAATCTCCTTTCTGCTGCTTTAAGGGGTATAGTTCTCATTTACGACCAAATATTTTCTACTTTATACTCTTAACTATAAAAGACAAAATATGAAGATTCTTTGAATGACAGCATTATTTACAAGTCCACATATAATTGATTGTATTACCCATTAAAGTTATTGGGAGGCTGTTACTATCGAATGCTAATCTCAAATCTCTTTATTAAGTAATTTTTTTAAGAAAATTCATTTAATATCGTTAACAAAACCATCAATAATAACTCTGAAACCCTTATACACTTACATACAATATATTTAAACTATGGCCAGCGTCACTAAAATTTCATGTGAAATAAAAATATGTAAAATTATACTTAAAATTGTAATAATCAATGTTGCGGAAGGACATTTAAAAAAATCGATATGAGGCCTTAAATTAACGCAGAAACAAAATATAGGAATCAAACTCGAAAATGCCTAAACAAATTTCATATTAGTTGCTAATTTATTTAATTACGACCTGATAGATTGTACATTTCAAGGAAATAACAATGTACAACTAGAAACTCCCCAAAGGAGAAAGATTAATCAATGACTTACTATGCCGATGATATATGGAACTTCTCCAAGAATTGCGACTAATAGGGTAGATCTACCCGACCCAACCTCCCCACATATAGCTACTTTCTCTCCTTTTATGACCGACAAATTTATGTTCCTTAATGTCACCTTCGAAGTACAATTGTTCCAAGAAATTTCTTGTGAATCCAAGAAAACAGCCATTTCCTTCACCCTCATTATCACTTTATTGCTTTGTTGGTTTATCTTCAAATTCAAGTTCCTAAAAAAATTTAGCAATCCGAGACAATGAAACCATAGCCTCAATGAAGGACTTGACCACTTGAGAGATCAATCTGATCGGTTCTTGAAAGATTCTTAAACTCGCCAAAAAGAACAAAGACATTGCTTGCAGTCTTTATGAATCTTTTAGGAAACGATCAGATTGATCTATGAGGTGGACAGGTCCTTCATTGAGGGCTATGGTTTCACTGTCTTAGATTGCTAAATTTTTCGAGGAACTTGAATTGGAAGATAAACCAACAAAGCAATAGAGTGATAATGAGGGTGCTAGAAATGGTTGTTTTCTTGGATTCACAAGAAATTTCTTGGGATAGTTGTACTTCGAAGGTGACATTGAGGAACATAAATTTGTCGACTTTAAAAAGAGAGAAGATAGCTATATGTGGAGAAATTGGGTCGGGAAATCTACCCTATTAGTTGCAATTCTTGGAGAAGTTCCATAAATCACTGGCATAGTAAGTCATTGATTAATCTTCTCCTTTGGGGAGTTTCTAGTTGTACATTGTTATTTCCTTGCAATGTACAATTTTTCATGTCGTAATTAAATAAATCAGCAACTAATATGATTGAAGACTTATTGGAAATCCTTGACATGTGTTTAGGTGCATATTTATGGTAGGATGTGTCTTAGACAGCATGGATCCAGACCGGGATTGTACAAGAAAACATCCTATTTGGGTTAGCCATGGACCCTGTCAAATATCGAGAAGTAATTCAGAAGTGTTCCCTAGCTGAGGACGTCGAGATGTTTCCCTTTGGTGATCACAAGTCAAATAGGGGATAGAGGCATCAATTGAGAAAATTACCTAAAAAGTCCTAAACCTATTACAATTATTCTAATTCAGTCTTAAATTTTTTGTTCGTCCAATTAAGTCCTAAACCTTTTGTTTTTGTTCCAGTTTAGTCCATTCTGCCAAAATTGGCCGGCCGTGCCGACATGGACGCCGACTGGACCGAGGGACAGCCGGCCGGTGAACGCCGACGTGGCAATTTTTTAAATATTTGTTAATATTTTTTTGATTTTTTAAAATATTTTTAAATATTTTTTCAATTTTTTTTTTCCCCAATCTTCTCCTTCCTCTAGCCGGCCGGCGCCGGCCGAGGCGGGGCGACGAGGGCGAGGGGCGAGGCCTCGCTAGATCTAGCGAGGTCGGCCTCGCCGGCCTCGCCGACCACCGGCTAGGGCGAGGCCTCGCCCGATCCGGCGAGCTCGTCCCTCGCCCGATCCGGCGGGGCCTCACCCTAGCGGGGCGAGTCTAGGGGCAAGGGAGGGCTTGCGAGAGGGCGGGTGGGGCGAACATGGCGTTGCCGGACCAGACGGTGGAGACGGGGTTGGCACCGCTAGGGTTCTCATCATCGGCCAACATCTCTCTCTCTCTCTCTCTCTCCTCTCTCTCTCTCTAGGGGCGCGGGCGCTGTCTCGCGAGATCGAAGGTCAAGAAGAGAGGCTTTGCGGCGAAGAAGAAGACGCCATTGACGATGACGAAGAGAAGGAATGGTTTGGACGGTCGACCCTCGCCCCGCTAGGGCGAGGCCCCGCCGAATCTGGTGAGGGCCAAGCTCGCCGGATCTAGCGGGGCCTCGCCCTCGCCAGTGGCCGGCGAGGCCTCACCCTCGCCGGCCCTCGCCTTCAGCCGGCGAGGGCGAGTCTCGCCGGTGGCCGGCGAGGGCTCGGCCGGCCGACGCCGGCCAGGAAGGAGAAGGTTGGGGAAAAAAAAAAAAAAGAAATAAAAATTCAAAAATATTTAAAAATATTTTTAAAAATCGAAAAAATATTTAAAAAATTTCCACGTCGGCGTTTGTCGGCTGGCTGTCCCCCCCGGCGTCCACGTCGCGCCGGCCAGCCAATTTTGGCCGGATGGACTGAACCGGAACAAAAACAAAAGGTTTAGGACTTAATTGGACGAAAAAAAAAGTTCAGAACTGAATTGGAATAATTGCAATAGGTTTAGGACTTTTTAGGTAATTTTCCCATCCCAACTGCATAGGCATGTGCAAATATGGGTAATATTGCGCTTGTTCTTTAATGGATTCTAGTCCATATAAGCAAAAAATACATTACTAGAAAAGGCTCAATATCAAGTATATTACTGAGCATGTAAAATAAAATACACCTTCAAGAGAGAGAGAATCATAACTTCCTCTCCCCATCACCATCTGCACAAAACCAACCGAATGATTATATCACTCTCTTTTCAACGATCGCACGGCAACACTTCCAAGCAGCCGTGCTTTTTCTCAAGATCTCCGCTTCGCGAGACGCAAATTTGCCGGTACTGAGGGCGATCTCAATAAACTCGGAGTGACAAGGATCACCAAACTTCACTAGAACATCGCAGCAAGCGTCGGTGATCTCGGGGCCACGGTGAAAGATATTCTGGAAGGTCTAGATTCCACATTCCTCGGTCATGTTTTTGATACACAGATCGAGGGAGCTATCATAACCTGGCGCCGGCTCAGGAATATGTTCAGCGACTCCCAGCTCGAGCAGGACGAAGCACGCAAGAAGGAGCGCAAGAAAGGCAATGGCGGATCTGGCCATGTTTGTTTTGCGAATGATGTATCTCTCGCTCTTTCTTTATTTATGAAGGATGTGTTTTGACAGAAGATATACGGGAGCTTTTGATAATGATGTAAAGGAATGGTTAGTTAATGCTTCATAACTATACTTCATTTATTCTGGCGTTTAATGATACTCTTTGTGCTCTTATCTTTTGTTCATGGTCATTAATTTGATTAAGACTTCAATTTAAAGTGTTATTAATTAAGCCATAATGACCTTCTTGACTTTTATCGCATACACACGTGTCAATTAAAAAACATCAAGTGCTTATAAACAAAATCCCATGGAATGACCTAAGGAGTTAATTAAGACTGTCATCTCAATGCATGTAAATAGTATGTGCCAAAATATGAGTATCATTTAGTTATAAAGGAATTCGCTTGCCCTTAAAAAAGTCATGCATGATGGACTACATTAAACCCATGGTCTGAATGGTTTGCTTTCATCCATTTGTTTCACGAAAAAAGAATCAAGCCGGTTCGTGATTCTAGTTTTTTGGAATCTATATTTATGTGGTTGAGTTCTTGGTTCCTAGGTAGAAACCAGGCCGAGAACCGAAGAACCTAAGAACTGAATTGAGAACCGGAGAATTGGCCATGCATAAGTCATGTATATCTCATTTTATCTTATAATTATTGGGTATACCTACTAAGTGAATGTTTTATATAATCTCTCCTCCTTTTTTCAAGATAGATATTGTCTTAAGAAGCGCATTGTCATCGATAGATACAGTTTACGAGTTCAAGTGGAATGAATTTATAAAGTGAGGCTTTCTTGTTTTAGTTTAATGAATTGTAATTTTAATTTAAAACTATTATTAAGTGGTTAACTATGTTTGGTGTTTGTTTTGTGCTTAAATTTGGAACAATCTTTTATGGATGAATGAGAATGAAGTTCAATAATTCATGTTTTATGTTACGATTTTTATTTTTTTACTTAAAATGTTTACCTTTTATGGATTTTTGCTATTGGTTTATAGGAATTTTTATTATTGCTTTGACTTTCATTTTCCTTAAACTAAAATGAAACAAGAAATTTTAAAAAATTAAATAAAAAATTGGAATTGGCCAATTTCAAGGTATACAGGTAAGTCTGGTCTTGAGAGGGTACTTTCCATATTCCAAAAATTTAGAACTAGTCTCAATAGGTAAATTCCAGTTTTCAAGTGGAATGAGAACCTATCCTAGAATCACTCACTCTTACTTCAAAGTGGTACTAACGACTCTAGTTCTATTCTATCCACCATTTTTTGTTCATCCAAATCTTCATAAGCTTTCCCATAAAAACTTTTTCACCCTTTACTTAGGTCCAGCCAACTTTCAAACACTTTATACGCATAATATCTTGTTCAACTGTAATAGAGGCAAACTTAACTTTTGATGTTGCCGGTGTGACACGATTCGCATGTCACCTGTGCATCTATAAAATAATGCTCCACTAATAATGCACACATTAGCAACCTTTGATTATTTTTGTCATCCTCAAAACACCATAGAGAATTTCCTCAATAGCGATATCTAATGAACTTTCAATGGATTGAATTAAGAACTTAACAAATTGTAATATTGGAGTAATCATCACAAGAATATGATTTTTTTTTTTTTTCGTTTACCTTAAACCTTTTTCTCAACTAAATACCTCAACTATTTAATTGTGGATCAATGTGAAGCCTTGGTTAAAATCACGAACAAAAAATATCAATGTGGACACTAATGCCGTTAAATAGCCATTAGTTGTCCACATTTACCCTTATTCTCTCTCTTCTCATCACCTAACCCAAATGAAGATGGCACGGTTCTTGCTGAGTAAGAGAGTCACGCGACCAATTATGCCTAATTTTTACGGGTAAGTGAGCTAGGTGAGTTGCCTAAGCAAAATCACATGGCATGGCGGTTTATTTAATGGAAGCCGCACATTGAGTCAAATTCGAAAAGTCGAGTTACTACATTGAACAATATGTTTAGGTTCTCGATTGGAAAATATGCAAAAGCTGAGGTACTTTTGCCACTTTAAAATGTTCACCATCATTTTTCAAATATTCGGTGCTGAAAAAATTCATTAAGAAGGACAACAATTTAGTAAAAACTAAAATAGAATTTGAGAGAATTATGCTTATGGATTTTTTTTTATCAATCCTACTTTTCTTAGACTTTTGCCATGCCTTCTTGCAGGGCGTGGGAGTCGAAACTCACATTTGAAACTAAATCGTCATCACCTCAACCCTCCTTAGAAAATGGGGATTCGAATCCCTCACCTTCCCTTTCCATGTTAGAAGAGTAGCCATTGGGGTAAACCCTAGTATTGATGCATGTAGATTTCGTAGGGAAAATTACCTAAAAAGTCCTAAACCTATTGCAATTATTCGAATTCAGTCCTAAACTTTTTTTTTTTCGTCCAATTAAGTCCTAAACCTTTTGTTTTTGTGCCGAGTTCAGTCCATCCGGCCAAAATTGGCCGGCCGGCGCTAACGTGGACGCGCCGACGGGGATAGCCGGCCGGCGAACGTTGACGTGGCAATCTTTTAAATATTTTTTAATATTTTTCGATTTTTTTTATATATTTTTAAATATTTTCTGAATTTTTTATTTCTTTTTATTTTATTTTTTTCCCCAATCTTCTCCTTCCTCTGGCCGGCCGGCACCGGCAAGAGGCGAGGGCCGGCGAGGGTAGCCTCGTCGACCACTGGCGAGGCTCGCCCTCGCCGGCCGAAGGCGAGGGCCGTTGAGGGCGAGGCCTTGCCGGATCCGGCGAGGTCGCCTCGCCGTCCTCGCCGGCCAATGGTGAGGGCGACGCCCGCCGGATCCGATGAGCTCGGCCCTCGCCGGATCCGGCGGGGCCTCGCCCTAGCGGGCGAGTCCGGGGGCGAGGGAGGGCTTGCGGAGGGCGGGCGGGGGCGAACATGGCGTTGCCGGACCGGACGATGGAGACGGGGTTGGCGCCGCTAGGGTTCTCGTCATCGGCCAACATCTCTCTCTCTCTCTCTCTCTCTCTAGGGGCACGGGCGCTGTCTGCGAGATCGAAGGTCAAGAAGAGGGGCTTTGCGGCGAAGAAGAAGACGCCATTGACAACGACGAAGAGAAGGAATGGTTCAGACGGTCGACCCTCGCCCTGCTAGGGCAAGGCCCTGCCGGATCTGGTGAGGGCCAAGCTAGCTAGATCTGGCGGGGCCTCGCCCTCGCCAATGGCCGGCGAGGCGGGCCTCGCCAGATTTGGTGAGGCCTCGCCCTCGTCGGCCCTCACCTTCGGCCGGCGGGCGAGCCTCGCCCGCGGCCGGCGAGGCTGCCCTCGTCGGCCCTCGCCTCGGCCGGCCGACGCCGGCTAGAGGAAGGAGAAGGTTGGGGAAAAAAATAAAAAAAGAAATAAAAATTCAAAAATATTTAAAAATATTTAAAAAAAATCGAAAAAATATTAAAAAATATTTAAAAAATTCCCACGTCGGCGTTCGTCGGCCCGGCGTCACGTCGGCGCCGGCCAGCCAATTTTGGCCGGATGGACTGAACTAGAACAAAAACAAAAGGTTTAGGACTTAATTGGACGAAAAAAAAAAAGTTTAGGATTGAATTGGAATAATTGCAATAGGTTTAGGACTTTTTAGGTAATTTTCCCAGCGTCAATTTGAGTTGTGCACAAAAGCAAAGGATACAACTTGCGTGCACTTTGTATCGGGATGCGAGATGTGTATCTCGTTGCATGATCCCTTCAGCACCATGGATGCACATTCAACGACTAGCTTGTTTAATGTGATCTCCTCTCAAGTGTTGAAAGTATGTTTGTAAAACAAACTAAGTGTATGTTTCCTTATCCCACATAATAAAAATGTGAGGAAGTGAACCAATTAATAAGGAGTAAAGAACACCTGGAGTGCCATAACTTGGCACGGGGGGACACTTAAGTGCCATAACTTTTTTGGTACACTTAAGTGCCACTTTTTTTCAAATGGAACACTTAAGTGCCAATATCGGAGTAAAATGGAACACTTAAGTGCCACTCCAAACGGCTGACGTGACAATTTTCCGGCGATGGAGGTCCAAAACGGCGTCGTTTTTGCATGCCGACGTGGCAAAAAATGCAAAAACGACGTCGTTTCGTGTCGACGTGTAAAAATAATAAAAAATTAATTAAATTAAATTAAAACTTAATTTTAATTAAAAATACTCTAAAAATTAAAAAAAAAAAATGGTGTGGGACGAAGGGGCGGGCGGGCGAGGGCGAGCCCTCGCCGCCGCCGCCTCCCCCCGCCGTCGCTGGGAAGGGCCGACAACGGAGGGGGAGGGTCGGCCAGGGTCACCGGCCCCGGCCAACCGGCGGCGAGGGCCGCGAGCCCTCGCCGGATCGCGGTGAGGGCCCGTGAGCCCTCGCCCGGATCCGGCGAGGGCTTGCGGCCCTTGCCGCTGGTCGGCCGAGGGCCGGCGGGTGAGGGCTCGCCCTCGCCGCCCGCCCCTTCGTTCCCCCTTTTTTATAGTATTTTTAATTAAAATTAAGTTTTAATTTAATTTAATTAATTTTTTATTATGTAAACGGTGTCGTTTCTGTTGAGTCGCGCCGACTCAGCTCTCCCGGCGAGCCACGCAAGCATTAAAAAATAATAAACACGTGCCACGTAGGATTTCCGGCAAGGTCGCCGGAGGTGGCACTTAAGTGTCCCATTTGAAAAAAAAGTGGCACTTAAGTGTACCGAAAAAAAGTTATGGCACTTAAGTGTCCCCCCGTGCCAAGTTATGGCACTCCAGGTGTCCCAAACTCAATTAATAAGTGTATGTTTCCTTATCTCACTTTTTTCTCCGTCCAGAAGGCGGCTCTCCAAGTAGCTCTGTTGGGTGCATCGGTCGTGAGATTGGACACGATCAACCCAACAGCTCTCAATGTGGGGTATTCAGATTCGCTCGCAATGCAAATGAAGAAGATCATAGCCGATATCACTATCAAAATAGTCATCATAGCAGTCAGCACAATACAGCGAACGAAAGATTTATATCGTGGCATCGGATTCGAAAGGGGGGCGTGTGGCTGAGGTGGGTGGGGACGGTGAGGAAGGTCGAATGCGTTGTGTTTATCCAACTGATGTCTGCTCGGCAGAGGATGAGAAGCGGGGTAGCTGTGGCCACTATAGTCGAGGCGGAATGCGGAGGAGCCATGGAAAGAGGAAAAAGGCCGAAACTGAGAAACTTGGCATAAAATGTCAAATAATGATGGGGTGTGCTCCCCTAACTAAAAGATTTTTTCAGGAAATTAATTTAAAAAAAAAAATCCCACCCGAAGGGATTCTTTAGTTAAAAAAAATAAATTAAATAAAAAAAGAAAAATCTTAGGGAATTGAAAAAGCTTTATTGAAAGCATTATCACCATGAAATATTTGGCATTCCATGTAGAAAGACCAGTTTAAAGATCTTTATTATAAGAGAAATAAATTTAGGATATCTATTGGCAACACCACCATGTAGAACATTTTTCACGCTTGCAATTGTGAAGAAAATATACATTCATCATTTAACAAAATGAACACAATTACCAAAATTAATGCTTGAATCCTTATTTATACAACTTAATGTATCAATATATTCAACTTGAGCCAAAGCATCCAAGTTAACTAAAAAACCAATTCATGATCATGTCGTAACCAACCAAAATTGAAATTTATTTAGATATTTATGCTATATCGAATTTGTTTGTTTAATTTTTTTGCTTTTCTTCCCTTTTCTATATTTTGTATAGCCCAACTTTTTCACTGTGCTAGCCAAATTTCAATTTAACATATCTAAAGTAGATGAGTATATAGTGTGTCTAAGTTCAGCAAATGCCACAACAAGACCCATTATAGTGTACAAAATTTTTCACTTGTTTGATAATGTTTTGGAATCTCATTAAATTAGTGAAATACACGTGTTATGTGAAAATATTGTTGTGAGTACACTATGAAAGAATTGAGTTTTACATTTGTCATCACCTAACCCTTTTGAGGGAGAGAGAGTCAGGTTTGGGGGTATTATCAATTTCGGGCCGATGGCCTTCTATTGACTCAAGTTCTCACTAACCCATACCTCATATAACATTGGGTGTTCATGTTTTTAATCATTTAAGCCTATGCGAATTTTGACTAAAGAGTCGCCACTAGCCCTTTTACCTGATTATGTTAGCACTAAGACTTACATTCTTTCGGTACCTAAACTGATCACATGTTGGCCAACACCATAACAGCCTATCTAAGAGTTTTAATAACATCCTAACAATTCTAGAGTAGGAAAGTAACATCCAAAATTGAAAAGCACAATCAATTATAATTGTAATAGGAAGCATGCAAGCATCCTAAAATTGTCCCTAAAAGAGAAAAAGACAATAAAAAAGGAGAAGCCTATAATAAAGCCATAAAGGCTTGTCCAATTTTAGGATTTATTCTTTTAGGGTTTTCCATTTTTATTTTTTAATTATTTCCTAAACTCTAATTTTTTATTGATTTTCAAATTTTCTAAATATTTTTATTATTTCGTAAAGTTTATTATAATTACAATTATTATTATTATTATTATTATTATTATTATTATTATTATTACTATTATTAATCATTTTTTATTTTTTTAATATTAAAAAAGAAAAGAATTCAAACGGGGTCTGACTAAACCGACCCGGACGACTAAATTTTTACGATTTTCAATATTAAAAAAGAATTCGAGCCGGTTGGACTGAAAAACTAGACTGTCTTAATTCCGGCCCACTCAGAGTTAATCAAAAGGCCCACCTACATTTTTCTACTCCGGCCCACGGTTAAAAGCCCGAAACCCATTTAAATTCTCTATCTTTCTACTCCAGCCCCCTTTTCTTTTTTTTTTTTTTTTTTTTTTTGGTTTTTTCTCTCTTTTCTTTTATTGTTTTTGTCTTTTACTATTTTGTTTTTTTGTACTCCACCTTCAATCTCACGCCTTCTTCTTCTGCAACTTTCACTGACGCTGGACAACCACCACTAACTCCACAAGCATTCATTCCCAGAAAAAAACAAAAAGAAAATACTTGAATCCACACACACCAACTCGGACGTTGGAGAATGTATCGCAAAGTCGCACGAAGACACAACAAAATACAAAGAAATTGAGCAGGATTCGATGAATGTAAATGCAAACCTGAATCGGCTTCGGCTTTACTCGTGAAAATTCCTCGACCTTCCTTCAGGCATTTTAGCAAACGCATGATACGCATTTGGGACAGCAAGCTGGAGGCTTAGTCTCGACATATGAAGGATTGAATCGACATCATTAGGCACAGATCAACCAATATTTCAACCAATATTTCTATGCAAGATGCCTACGATGATCTTCGAGAAAAAAAATGAATTTTGAGATCGGGGGGTGTCGAGAGAAAGAGCTCCTACCTGGGGTTTGGGCTAGTGAACGGCGGGATGTGGGCGGTGGAGTGAAAATTCTCCTTTTTATCTTCTCTCTCTCTCTGTGATCATCTCTCTCTTCCACCTTCTCTCTCTCCCTCCTCCGCTTCTGCTTCTGCTGGAACAGTGACGATACTCCATCTCCGAACCATCCTCGCCAACGCTTCACCCTCGACATTTCTCTATGCGGGCCTCAACCGAGACCAACCCAAAAACGGCCGGCACCAGTCCTGGGGCGCGACGTGAACAAAGAAGAAACGCAAGCGCAAGTGGAGAGAGGAGGAGAGCGTGTGGTGGGACCCGGAAGACACGTGGCACCATTTGTCGTCCATTAAATGGACCGTCCCCACTCGTGGAGGCCTCTGCCCGAGATTTTCTCGTAAAACAATCGACGCAAAACCTTCGAGTTTGGGACACCTGGAGTACCATAACTTGGCACGGGGGGACGCTTAAGTGCCATAACTTCAAAATGGTATACTTAAGTGCCAATATCTGAGTTAAATGGAACACTTAAGTGCCACTCCGGCGAAGATCCAGCCAAACAGCTGACGTGGCAATTTTCCGGCGATGGAGGTCCAAAACGGCGTCGTTTTGCATGCTGACGTGGCGAAAAAATGCAAAAACGATGCCGTTTCGCGTTTGACGTGTAAAAATAATAAAAAATTAATTAAACTAAATTAAAACTTAATTTTAATTAAAATATTCTAAAAATTAAAAATTTTATAAATTTTAAAAATTAAAAAAATTAAAAAACGGGGGGCGAAGGGGGCGGGCGGCTGAGGGTTAAGCCCTCGCCGTCGCCGCCTCCCGCTGTCGCTGAGAAGGGCCGGCGACAAGGGGGAGGGGAGGGTCGGTCGGGGTCGCCGGCCCCCGCCCGACCGGTGGCGAGGGCCGTGAGTCCTCGTCGAATCGCGAAGAGAGCCTGCGAGCCCTCGCCCGGATCCGGCGAGGGCTGCGAGCCCTCGCCGCCTCCCGCCGTCGCCGGGAAGGGCCGGCGACGGAGGGGGCAGGGTCGGCCGGGGCCGGCGCGGCGAGGGCTCGGCCCTCGGCAGCCCACCCCCTTCGCCCCCTTTTTTTAAATTTTTTATTTTAAAATTTTTAGAATATTTTAATTAAAATTAAGTTTTAATTTAATTTAATTAAATTTTTTATTATGCGATAGGGCTAACTCAGCTCTTCGGCGAGCCATGCAAACAAAAAAAATAATAAAATAGTGCCACGTAGGATTTCCGGCAAGGGTCGCCAGAGGTGGCACTTAAGTGTTCCACTAGAAAAAAAAGTGGCACTTAAGTGTACCATTTTGAAGTTATGGCACTTAAGTGTCCTCCCGTGCCAAGTTATGGCACGTCAGGTGTTCTTTACTCCAAAACCTTCTCTAAGAAACCACGTACCAAATTAGTGGCATTTTCCTCTCTCTCTCTCTCTCTGTTAGAACATGTGATATTCAAACGTTTGACTTGTCAACCGGCGGATAGCCCACGCGCTGAAAATTAAAGCAATTAAAATGCAATTAAGCTTGTTAGATAACTCTAATTGGTTTAGACTTAAAAGATTCAATTAAGATAAAAATTGGCTTATTTAATACTTTAAAGGGGGGTTTCACTTAATTCATTTAGTAAGAAAAAGTAATTGATGATAATTAATATCTTATCTACCAAGCATTGATTCTATGTTTGGAAAGAAATTCTAAATATATAGTGACTGTCAAAAAACTATTTCTTTCATGTTTAACACTTGAAGATTATTAACACTTCAAATGAGCTCTTTAAGTTCTTAACGCTGATTTCTCAATATATGCATACAAATCAATACATTCATATAAATCGAATAAGACTCTAAAAGAGTAGTCAACGTAACCTCCAATTCAAAATTATCTTGAAACGAATACGTAATACAAGCAAGCATTTATTCATGCAACTCTCTTCATTTTTTTTTTTTTGGTCATTTACCCATAAAACAATTTATACATATTGTTGATTGGCTAAAGGCAAGGAATGCATAAAAATTTTAGCGTATGGGCTCTTTGCAAATGTGTGAGCCAGTCCTAGCATCACCCCTTGCATATCACAGGGTTTCAACAAAATTAATTGAAATTTAATATGGTAACTGTGGTCGCAGTTTCCTCCATATTGTAAATTTGAAATAACCCGTATTTTTCTTCTGGCTTATTGGGCCGAAGATTCCAGCCCTTCATCCCATCGAAAAATGTCCAGGCCCAAAACATTTCGATAGTCACGTCAGCCCGGTTCAAAGTTCAATGAGCCTAACCCATCATCTTTTTTTTGAATTGGTCACAGCCCATGAAGTGTTCAGAATCTCTTCATCGCTCTGCTCAATTGTTCAGGATTTGTGTTTATCCATCTTCGAACCGAGATAAAGGAGAGTGAAGCTGTTCAAAACAGATCCTTCAGTTTCGTTTCAGTCGTAGGGAGAATCCTCGGGATTTTATTGATCTCGATTAGTTGAAGTTAAAAAATCAGTCTCGTTATTTTCACAAAAATCCATTCTCTGATAATGATGATTTATATCGTCTGTGAAAATAAATTCACAAAAAACATTTTATTGTTAATGAAAATGGACATGTATACTGTTCAATTGCCTTTTGTTTTCGATTACCGACGTTTCGGAGAGTCAGCATTCAATTAGGGATATTTGCTTTGATCTTTTTCACTGCACTTGTCCAGCTCATTTCATTTTTGGAGTTGCACAGAACTAGCAATGACAATTAAAAGTCTGGTTACAGCAAAAACTGTTGAAACTTAATAGGTCATCCATAGTTAGAAAAAATACTAAAAAAAGACTATCGGTGTCTACGTTAGCGATTCCAAATCAAAATTGATTGGAGGTACCGAATTGGCACAAATGATGTTTAGAATTCAATGGCAAAAAAAATTTAGGACTAAATTGATAAAATTATAATAGATTTATGATTTTTTTGGTAATCCTTCCCTATTTGAGATGATGAATGTGGGTGCACACCAGCTACACCCCCACATTCAAGAGTATCGAATCACAAACCCAAGAGAATTTGAAATAGAAAGGAAAAAAAAAATTCAAGCGCCTACATGCACAATTAAGAACAAAAATTCAATTTGCCACCCAAACGGAATATGCCGAGTCAACTCCAGCAAAATCCGACCAAAAAGGGGAAAAAAAAATCCAGCAAATAGACGCGAAACACCTATGTAGAAGTTGCTATAAAATAAAATTACCATTTTGATCTTGTACTTTGTTTTATTTTAAAAAAAACTAGTCCTTTTTTTTTTTATTTTTCAACTGAAACTAAATTTCTTCTATCACATTTTTATCTGAAACATTATGAAATGTATAATTAAATTAAGTATTAATTCGAGATTCCTACCTTTTACAAGTGTGCTCAATTTGATTGAAAGTCCCATTAAGATTAGTCTCATTGTATGCAATAACCTTACATCTCATTTTGAGGATGATCTATATAACTAGGACAGCTATTAGATTAAAAGTAGATGATTTTTACCTGTTTTGACTATGGTTTTAACTCACTACTTTATACTCTAAACATTAAAGACAAAATATGAATATTCTTTGAATTACAGTATTATTTACAAATCCGCATAGAATTGATTGTATTACCCATTAAAGTTATTGGGAGGCTGTTAGTATCGAATGCTACTCAAATCTATTTATTAAGTAATTTTTTTATAAAAAAATTCCTTTAATATTGTTAACAAAACCATCAATAATAACTCTGAAACCTTTATACACGTACATACAATATATTTAAACTATGGCCAGCGTCACTAAAATTTCACGTGAAATAAAAATATGAAAAATTATACTTAAAATTGTAATAATCGATGTTGCGGTAGGACATTTAAAAAAACTGATATGAGGCCTAAAATTATCTTAGAAACAAAATATAGGAATCAAACTCAAAAATGCCTAAGAGTACGAGGATTTTTAGTGTTAGAAACTTGTAGGCATAGGTCCATGTGTCGATGGTTGGTGTTGATTGAGCATATTTCATTCACTTTTGAATGAAAGATTATTGTCATCGGGAGACTAACTTGTGGAGTAAATTGTAATGAAATGTTGTGCATGATGAAAACTGAATACTGGGTAATAGTGTATTGTTTTTGTGACTTCCTCTATTTGGTTTGTAATGACCTATCGAGAATAAAAATCCACCGTGTCATGAATCCAAAGGAGTTATCTAGAATAAGGAGATCAACAAGGTAATTCGATCTCCAACGTCAAATTTGTCTGACGGGGATTGATGACCTCAACCGTTAGATAGGCCCAATCTCCTCTATTAAATAAAATGATGAGGGCCAATATATATTACCATTGTATCAAGTGGACCTTTACCATTAAGTCGATTAGACGAGGACTCACATTCATTGCCGTTAGATCATAGAGAAATCCAACAGTTACAATTAGAATGAGTTTGCTTTCACTCGACTTTCTCCATAGATCCCTTTCTCTCTCTCTCTCTCTAGTTTCCACCTTCGCCACTGCCCTACTCTTCCCGATGACCATTCGTGTCGCCTCTTACTACTACTGCCCTAATAAAGAAATTTCTTTAGTATATTAACGTTTTACAACAGTAGACATAAGATCTCTGAGAATTTTGTTTAGGGTACGCTAATCTAGAGGCATGAAAAGGTTTCGCTAATGCGAATTATGTTGTATTGATATCAAGGTCACATTGACTTTTTTTCCACTAACATACCCAAATGTGTTTAAATGGGTTGACCCATTTCTGACATGCATGCTTTTAAGTGTATACAAACCTATTTCACTTCATATGTCGGAAACAATTCGTAGAAAGGAGGAGAGAGTACAAAAAGAAGAAAGACAAGGGATGCTGAAAACTAAAACTCTGATGTTAATCTTTCTACAAGACAACCAAGTTTACACTTGGAGTTGGATGATTTCTGAAATTTCTTGTCAATAATATATGTTACGATTTTCGAGAATATCAATACTATTCTTGCGGATTTTTTTTTTCTTTTTATGTTATTGTATATGTAGAGCGGTGCGAGAGTTGCCCTCCTAAAAAAAAAAAAAATCCTCGCAACGAAGAACATAAAAGACTGATTAGTTATTCCTCAACTAACCATAGTGCAGATTGACGATTTATCTGGTTGTTATTAGAGTGTATCGATTTTACGTTATGACATAATTATTTACGTAGGTTCACTTCGGGATGTAACATGTCCTCTCGAGTCCAAAAATCTGAAGTCATAAGTGATGGTGTCATGATTGCTATGCTTTCAAGAATGATGGGGCTATGTTAGTCCAAGAGGCGATTTATCCCAGAAGCTCGCTCTCTTGCTTATACTCTCAAAATTCTATTTTTTCAATCAAATGTATATACTTCCTGGCATGAATAACTTGGCTGGTGATGGCACAACCTCTGCAACTGTATTGGCTCGAGCAATGATCAAGTTTGGCTTGTTGGCAGTTTCATATGAGGCTAATCCAATCTTTATTGAAAAGGAATGGATAAGACTATAAAAGAATGGGTTAGTATTTTGAAGGAAAAGAGCCTTCCATGAAAGAGCAAATGATAGATATTCGAGGTTATGGATTGATTTTTCTTTTTTGCGCTTTGTCCTAGAGATGAGCTATTCATGACGAAATTCTGAAATTTTTTCAGCATTTTGCCACTGTATTATCATTCCGTGCAAGAAATAATGACTTTGTTGGAAGTACAGTCGTTGATACTATAGAAAACGATCAGACATGATGGAGTAAGCTATATCAAGTCATCCTCATCTTGTGAAACCTCTGTTCTAATTCGAGAGGGAATGAAGGTGGTGAATTTTGCTTTAGGTTTGAGATGATATGGAGTTGGATGATTGTCTCTTTCAAATGTGGAAAGAACTCTTTCGCAAGCTTTCTATATCCCTAATTCTGTCTCCTAGAGGAATAAAGTCTTCCATCAAATGCATCTACGGGCCCTGAGCTTATTGACTACGTACCTATCCTTCAATAAAAAAACTCCCCTTTATAATATTTCGTAAGTTTTTCTTTTCTTTTCTTGTCTGCCAGATTGAGAAGGGCTACATGTTGCCTCATATCATTAGAAAACAAGATAGGTCTCTCGTGGAGGTTGAGAAGAGGCCAAAGTCCTTACAACTTCTCAGAAGATTTCACATGTCCCAGAGAATACTCGTGGTGATGGTCTCCCTTGCGAGCAGAGATTGAGAGAGAATTGGAGAGTACGATCCAAGAAAAAAAAAAAATTGATTCAGGGATAAAATGAAAAGTATACAAAATATATTCAAAGTTTAGTACGAAAACACAAAATTATTGCAATTTCAACCCCGTGGTTTCGTCGAAATTGCGTGAGCAGCCGCATGCTTTTTCCATATTTTTGTTTTCTATTTTGCTGCCGACCTCAAAAATATTTTCTGTTGGTTTCTTTTTGCCAGTAAAAGTGATTTTCTTTCAAAATGAGACCACCACTTTTAGAGAAACTGAGCAGAGTTTTACAGGTTTTTTCTTTAGGGTGTGGAAAATTTTTCATTTGTCTTTAGAATGAAAGGGAAGAAATTTTTTCATTCCCCCTTTCCTTAATTTTATGTTATTTATACTCACAAGCAAGCGATATGAAAAATGAAATGAGTAGATAATGCCTCTTATATTATTATAAAAACCACGGAAAATCCTAAATTATGTCCACTGTGACATATTTATTTCAAGCTTTTTTTATGATATTAAAAACCCTAAACTTATATCTGTATGGTACATTTATTTCAAATTTGTATAATGTGATACATTTATCCCAAACTTATTCTTGTGACACAAAATATCCCAAACTCGTATCCGTGTGCCACATTTACCCAATAAATTTGGTGTTACAGAAAAAGTTTGGAGTTTTAAGGTAAATGTGTTATACATGTATGAGTTTGAGAATTTTGGCATTATAGAAAAAAGTTTAGGATAAATGTATTGTATAGGTACAAGTTTGGAGCTTTTGGTATCACAAATATATATATATATATATATATATGATAAATGTGTCACAATGATTAAAGTTTAGGATTTTTTGTAACTTTTTCCATATTTTAAAATGTCATAAAGATTTAAGATTTTTCAAAAAAAAAAAAAGGTTTGCGCAAGCTTTCCCAACCTATTTGTCTAAAAACATCATAGTAACTAGCATCGCAAAACTGACTTCTAATAGTAATTTACGGGTAAAAAATAACATGGTATCAAATGCAGACGATATTTTTCCCTTAAATGGCCTCAACATCATCGGGCATATCTATATACATATTAGGAAAATTACAAGTTAACTATTTTTTTTAACTAAATCGCAATGTAATCCTTTCTTGTTTACTTATTTTATAGCAAGTTTGAGACAACTGCGGGTATTGTTGTAATATTAAAGCTAGAGGGAGTTTTAAACTAATCTGGTATTGGTTTAATGTTCTCATATAAATTTACTAATCCTGTTATAAACTAGCAATAATTTAATAAAATTGCTTTACAGATCGGGGGATGCAATGTCATCCAAGAACACGTTTCTTAAACAGAGAACACGTTCTTGTGTCACCAACTCAAATGCACAAAGGCGCTAATTATCTCATCCAAATATGTAGAGTCCGAAAATGAAATCTTGTTTCCTTATTTGTTTTTTTAATTCTAAATTGGTCAAGATTTGGGTCAAGATGGGTTCAATTAAAATTAGAATTCAAGAACAATTCAAGATTGATTCAATTTGTTTATTATTTTTCAAACACAATCATGAGGGGATATAAGATTTAGCGTGAAGTTTAAAAAGAGAAGAGATGGACGGAGTGGAATTAGAGATGAAGCAATAGACTGATACAGAGAATGGCCTTAGGGTTTTGAAAGGAAATTTTGCCAGCAGGAGATTGGATTGGAAAAGATCAAGGAGGGCGAAAGAAAGAAATAATCCGATCATCGGTTGGAGTTTAAAAAGAAAGGGGACCATCGTCATCACTTCCTGCGTGCAAATCCATGCACCATAGATTTGGTTTATGCATAACATATCAGGTCTTTGTATATCTACAGGATTTGATGTTCGATATTCAATCATGGCTGGCATGTTTTGAGTAGGGGAGAGCGTCGTTCGGATTGAGCCGATTCACTGCCTAACCCTAGGACCAACCCGCACAATGCTAGTCCTCAATTTTGAAATTGAGGAATGACCCTATTGAGCTTGGGACCGAGGACCGGACTGACCTAATGGGTTCGGTCCGGTTTCGGGGTCAACCCGGGACCAACCGATAATTTTTTATTTCATTTTTTATACTTCTTTAAAAAGCGATTGAGGACCGGACTGACCTAATGGGTTCAGTCCGGTTTCAAGGTCAACCCAGAACCAACCAATAATTTTTTATTTCATTTTTTGTACCTCTCGAAAGAGCAATCGGGGATCGTACCCACTCAATGGGTTCGATGATGAGCAAGGTCAGCTAAGAAAGGTAAGCGATGAGGGTCAAATGAGGTGAGCGTCGAACAGAATGAACATCAAACATTGAGCGAGAAGCAACAAGCCAAGTGAACATCGAGCGGCGAGCGGCACAAGTAACCCAAAGCAAGCGAGGCGAGCGGAGAAATTGTTTCTTTCAATTTTGGAAAATTGAAGACTAAGAGGACAAATAAAACATAAAAGAACAAATACTAGAGGAGGATGGCATAAGGTGCCTTTTTGGATGCCATGAGGACTCCTCACAAAAATATTTTCCTCCTTCATAAATTATGAATATTACCACCGTAAAATACATTAAAAACCTAAGTTATTAAAGAACAATGTAAAATTATTTGAACTACTCACTAAAGAGCTGTTTAATGTTGTTGACGCTGTTTATTTTAAGGTTTTCTCTATATAAAAAAATTATATATATATATACACACACACACTATATGAGAGAAAAAGGAAGAATAAGAGACTAATAGATCTATAAGAGAAATATAAGAACAATATAAAAACTAAATGAAATCTTGAGAATTAAAAATAACGTAAAGAGCAAAAGTAATATATAAAATATAAAGTAAGAGTATGCATAAACAAAAACCAACCATGAAGATGGTATGAACTTGTATTATATGAAATGGAAATTACATGTATTAAAAAGTACAGAAATTAAAGTATCAAGTCATCCACTAGGGCGGTAATCCGCACTCCAGGAGTATTGATGTTTATATTACAAGAAATGGTTAACCAACTATCATGTAGGTTGGTAACCCTGTATAAACTATGCTAAATGTATTTGAAAGCTAACTTATTTCGTAACCAGAGGTACAAGGTAAGAAAGCTTGAGGCTTGAAAGGATGAGGGTTTATAAGAGGGTGAGGAGGAAGAAGAGAGAAGTGAAATCTGAAAAAAAATTCGAGTCCCCTTCTTTTGTGTTGAGAGAGTGTATTTATAGGAGGTGCTACAATGCTGAACAGTGTAAAGTGAATAGTACTGTGTGAATAGTGCATATAGTCTTTTCTATGTGTTTTTGTAGGGAAGCTATCTTTTCTATGGTGTTTGGTTTTATAAGATTTTCTTCTATTCTTTTGAATTCTAAATCTTCTTTTAAGAATTCAAGCTGGTTTTCTTTGTCTTTTATTAGGTGATTTTTTTCTCAAATAGAGTGTTCTTGTAAAATATCTAAGCTCCTTTTTTGTGGTTTTGTTATGAAGTTAAAAGGTGATTTTTCTATTTAGAGCATGAGTTTCAATACCTTTATTAGGAACTGTAAAAGCTTGAATTGATTGTATGAAAGGTGTTCCAAGGATTACTTGTTGCCTCATATTTCTAGCTAAAAGAAAAGATGTTTTATAAGACATTTGGTCTTTAACTATTAAGGCTTCTAGTAATTTGTATTGGATATTTAATCTATCTCCTTAGACTGATTTTAAGGATTCGGAGGTTTTATTGAAGTATCTTGTTGGAACAAGGCCTTCTTTGATACAATTGAGATCAGCACCTGTATCAAAGAGTGTTGTTGTTTCAATAATATACTCATTATTAATATTTATTGTTATATTTATTATCCATTTCCTAAATGTTATTTCTATTAATAACATAAGGAAAGCTGGGTCGAAGTATTAGAAATATTGATGATTTCATTTTGATCCTCTAATTTCATCTTTCCTTTTATGACAAGAGACTTCATGTCAGAAATTTCTCGTTTCATTTCTAATTGAGTCTCTTTTAGGGCTTGTATTTCTAATTTTTGTTGTTTTATTTTATTTTGGAGATCATTAATATTTATAGGTCTGGACTGGGATTTTTTGTTTCTATTTAGAACGTCTCTAAGATTATAAGAAGTATTGGGCTTAGTGGTAATATTCATAGAAGAGTGAAGTCTATCTAAATATCATTTTTTGGCTTCAGGGTCGGTTATTTTATGAGTAGTGCTGAGAAGGAATTCTTCTTCTTTTGTTAACATGTTTATTTCATGATTTTTTTTTTCTGGAGAGGCGTCTTCATGATCAAAATCTGAAGAGGATTCTATTTCGTTAATTTGAAGACCATCTTCTTCAAGAAGTTCATCAGAAGAAGTGTCACTATTTTCTATAAGGATGTTGTTTAACTGGTATAATGTATTGTCATCTAAACAAAGTTCATTCAATTTTTTATTAATCCTACAATATTTTGAAATATCATATTTTCTACCACAAGAGTAACATTTAATGTCTTTAAAATTTTTCTTATCTATGTGAGGTCTATTTTGGTTATTTTGGTGTCTATGTTTATTCCTACGAGGTTGAGATTTGTTGCGATGTTTCTTTGTTTCTTTTTTAAAAGGACAAGTTCCTTTACATTTTGGTTTTGTTTTTTCGTTATAAGAGGGGTCGTATTGAGCACAAAAATCTCCTGAACTTCTATTGGTAAGAGAGTGTTCTTCCTTGAGTTTTCTTTGTAATTCGATTGTATTACACAATTGTGTTCCTTGCCTATAAACGTAAGAGACTATTTCTCCATAAGAAAGTAGATTATAAGGAATTTGGCCACTGTATTCTTCTTTAATTTTATCTCTAACTTGGTCACCTATAATCTGGGGTAAACTAGCTAGGATTTTTTCTTTCCAAAAGGGTTGATTGTAGTCGGGTTTAACAAGAACTCTTTGAAGGAAAAGTTCTTTGTATTCTCTAAATCTCCCTAAGGATTTGCATCACATATTGGAAATGAGGTCGTGGTTTCTATCCCTAATATGTGAAGGATCTCCTATAAAGTGTTGTGAAATGGCATAAATAAGAGAATTCACCACATATTGTATGAGATGTCGTTGATCATCATCCATGCGTTGGCCAAAGTCATCTATTTTATAAGCAGTTAAAATTTGTGCTTTTTGTTCATCGATCAAGTAGTTATCCTACCAACCTTTTAGTTGTCGAGTAAATCCAGCTACTAAAAGATTAGTAACAGCATGGTCATAAACATCTTGCTATGTTTTATAGGCATTAGCAAGCATCACCATGTTGTTTAGTATGTTCATAATATTAGCTTCGGCTACACCATCAATATTCCATTCACAAATGGCGTCAGGAGAGTATTTATTTTGTATTTTTAGTGACGATTCTTCTTGGGCGATGTCTGGTAGGATGGCTCTACTATAATAAAGTTTTTGAGGTTGTCTCCAATTGACTCTATTTATCTCAGCAACCGATTCATTATCAAAGTCACCACAGGGTTTAGTCAAGGTACTAATAGTAGGTTGGTCTAGAGTATCATTGATAATAAGTCCTTGAAAATAGGTGTAGGTTCTAGCTTTGATTTTCCTAAAAGCTTTTTCTTTTGTTCTATAGCTTTAGCAAACTCAGGACTAAGATTTTTTGGAAATTCAAAAGCCTTAAAAATGGGTTTTGTGAGTGTGCCAACTTGTGGTGTGATAAGTTGGGTAGGATTCTAGATGGTGGATTCTATCCTATTCGACTGTTTTCCTATGGTTACCAAATGTTGATTTGTATAATTGTTTTGTTCAATAACTTTGTGAGTGTAAAGAGAGTCTCCTTTGTCTAGAAGCCTAAAAGGAGTAGCTGTTACCTCGCTATCTCCATGTTGTATTTTTATTCTCTTAAGAGGTGGATGATTGGATTCTATGGTTTCACTATTATCAAGTTTCCACTTATAATGATGATCTAAAACAACTATTTCTTTTGGTTCGAGGAATTATTCTTCTAACCAATCAAAGAAAAATATATTTCTTCATATTCATATATGTAGTCGTAATATTTTTGCTTGATGTCTTTTGCTTTATCAGCAAAGGTTTTGAAGAACCATTCTTTGATTTGTCTATTGTTTTCATAATTAAATTCTTTATTAAGGAATGTCTTGTTTGTTTTAAAATGTTTTTCTAAAACATTAAGCTCAGTATCTATCATTTGTGAATAAGTAGGAGAATGATGAGGAGAATCTGTGTTTTCTAGAACTGGTTCAAGCTGGTTCTATTGATAAACTGGCCTAGAAATGCCGGATCTATTATCTAAACCACTAATTTCTGGTTCAAGTGGTGTCTCATGATTATTTTTATCGGTGGTAGGAGGTAAAGGTGTAATATCTCTTATGGAATTATCTCTATGTATACTTGGAGGAATGGTGATTATAGGTGGGAGATTGGGATTTAAATCTACTGATCTTGAATAGGATGAATGAAATGAAGGACTAGATCTTGAATCAAAAGATCTTACGGGAAAGCTAATTGTGACCCTTCCTTCTAGATGTTGAATAACATTGGCCGGACTAGTATTTTGAACAATTTGTTGAGGAATTTGGTTTTCTAATTCCCATTGTTCAGGTAGAGTGACTTGATTCTAGTTAATAGACCTTGGAATTGTTGTATTTGCTCTAGAAATGTCAATTTGGAGGAGAAGTGTTTCTCCTTGTGGACTATGTTTGAAAGCATTTTCTCCAAAGGCGGAGGCCATGGCTTTGTAATGGATCCTATAGACAAGAGCTAAAGGAATGGATCCATCTACTACTTTGTAATTATGGGTTTTTATTTAGAGTGTGAGGGCTTTAAGAATGTTCTTATCCTTGAGGGATACGAGAGAAATTAGGGTAACAGTCAAAATGTATAGGTTCTTTGTAGAGACTTGTCTCCATGGTACTGAGAATAGATTTATCATAGTCCAAGAGACGTGATTCTCGTAAAGCTAAGAGAATTGATGTATTAAGACCTTCTTTTGTAAGAGGTTTGATTCCTACTTGAACTAATCCTATATGAATATAATTGTATTTTTGTTATGCTTCTTAATAGACTCTTGATTCAAAAGATGTATTTTTCCTAAGAATTAGAAAGAGAAATATCTCTTTCTTTAGTGGCTATGACATAGTCTAATTTTTGAAAAATTTCAATTTTGATTGTTTGTATATTTCCTTTAAGTTGTATTTTCGGAATTTCCCAATTCTCTATAGATTTGTTGAAATCTTCTATCCTTACTTTTTCTCTATATATAGGACTTAGATTTGAGTCCATATGTGATAGAGAACTATAGGAAGATGTAGATCTTTTAAGTAAGCTCATACTTGAGTTAGAACTATTCCTTCTTTAGAACCGTTACAAAGCTAAATTAACGGTCTAACAGCCACTCAGGGACTTATGGCCTGGACCACTCTGTAGAAACAAGAAGGATGCCAACAAATGGCTCTCAATCTGTGAGTATAATCTTAAAAAGACTATCTATACCTTTCGGCTGGCTTTGATACCAATAGTACTACGATCCTAACCCCTTTAGAGAAAAAGAGCATGCTCGACCAAGGAAAATGGTGAGCAGTGTGGATTCGAGTAAACAGGGGGCAAGCGTTATCGATCGAGAGGAACCACTATCTCGTATGTGCACTTGTTCCCCGAGCTGTCGAGGATTTCTAAAGAACAGTTGCCCCTTGCGCGATTCGTCATGCATGTCTTAGTCACTGGTACCAGCCACAAGCTGTTCTGTTCTCATGGTGAAGTCTTTTCCTTCAATCTAACGATTCTATTGTTATGGGTCTCTAGGGAAGATTCCTGAATGCTCGATGATTTGCTCTTTTTGTTGTTTTGCTTCCGGCTTGCTTCTGGGTAGTGTATTGGGTGTCAAGATTTCTTGGACCTGTTAATATACTGTGTACATCAACGAAGCGAAATCTGGTCAATTTAAAGGGAACAATAAAAAGGGTTGACATTTTTATGACTTTTCGAGGGAATGAAGTCACACCATGCTTGTCAAAGCTTCGTTGGAGAGAGAAAAAGGAAGGCAGGACATCGGCCATTTTGGGGTTGGCCGGGGCTGAAGATGAGAGCAGAGGGCATTGGCCATGAGTGAAAAAAATTTTAGAGAGAGAGAGAGGGGTTCGGGCATTGGTTCTTGCTCAACGAAAGAAAAAAAAAATAAAGAGCAAAGATTGAGGGAGCTTCAACTAGAGGAGCTAGAGCGAAGGAAAAAAAAAAAAAAAAAGAGTGACAATGAGCTTGGCTAGAGGAAAAAAAAAGTGTCAAGAGAGAAGAGAGGGATGTTGGCTGAGAGAATTTCGGCCATGGAAGAGTTGGGGCTAAAGAGAGGTTCACAGAAGAAAAGGGAGAGAAAGGTTCCTTGGCTGGTTTTGGCGGAAAAAAAGAGAGGAGAGGGAAGAAACATTAAAAAAGGAAAACTAGAGAGAAAACCACAAGAAATTAAAGACAAAAAATCACATGCCAACACTGTTGTAGTGGCGCAAAGGCTATACACTATAGCAAGATAGGCATACACCGTTCATTATTCACTATTCATTCAGTATTGTTCACTTTACACTATTCAGTATTATAACACCTCCTATAAATACACTCTCTCAACATAGAAGAAAGGGACTCGAATTTTTTTTAGACGTCACTTCTCTCTTCTTCCTCCTCACCCTCTTGTAAACCCTTATCATTTCAAGCTTCAAGCTTTCTTATCTTGTACCCTTAGTTACGAAGTAAGTTTGTTTTCAAATACATTTAGCATAGTTTATAAAAGGTTACCAACTTACATGATAGTTGGTTAACCATTTCTTATAATATAAACATCAATACTCTCTGGTGTGCGGACTATCACCCTAGCGGATGACTTGATACTTTACTTTATGTACTTTTTAATACATGTAATTTTCATTTTATAAAATAGAAGTTCATACATGTAATTCTCACTAGATCGGTGAGAGTGACCTATCAGCAAGCGCCTCACCACAAGCTCTCGCTCGCCAATCTGGCGAGTGATGAGCCTAAGCTTGCCAAAGGTGGGCAAGCTTGAGGTTCGCTTGTGGCCGGTCATTGACCGTGGCCGGCAACTGGCCAAGATAGAAGAAGAGGGTTTACCAAAAAAATATATATTAAAAAGAAAGAAGAAGACGAAAACGAAGAAAAGAAAAAGAAAAAAGAAAAAAATAAATTGAATTAAAAGAAGGAGAAGGAAAAGGGGAGAGGAAGCAAGGGTTTATAGGGATGTGAGATAAGTGAGACTAAGTGAGGAACATGTTTTCCACAATATTTTTCACTTTTGAAAAGTGGAAAACATGTTCCCTTAGTTTAGAAGACCTTTTTTCCTTTATGGAAAATGTTTTCCCTAAGCAATTTACTTTATGTGAAACAAACGCCGAAAAATTCGAAAAACGTTTTTACGTAAACTATTTTTTGCGAAATGAATAAAGCCCTAGCTGAAAATAGTTCTTTCGCAATAATCTCCTTTCTGCTGCTTTAAGGGGTATAGTTCTGTTTATGACCAAATATTTTCTACTTTATACTCTTAACTATAAAAGACAAAATATGAAGATTCTTTGAATGACAGCATTATTTACAAGTCCACATATAATTGATTGTATTACCCGTTAAAGTTATTGGGAGGCTATTACTATCGAATGCTAATCTCAAATCTCTTTATTAAGTAATTTTTTTTAAAAAAAATCATTTAATATCGTTAACAAAACCATCAATAATAACTCTGAAACCCTTATACACTTACATACAATATATTTAAACTATGGCCAGCGTCACTAAAATTTCATGTGAAATAAAAATAGGGCCGGCGAGGGCGAGGCCTCACTAGATCTCGGCGAGGTTAGCCTTGCCGGCCTCGCCGGCCACCAGTGACGGCAAGGCCCCGCCAGATCCGGCGAGCTCGGCCCTCGCCGGATCCGGCAGGGCCTCGCCCTAGCGGGGCAAGTCTGGGGGCGAGGGAGGGCTTAAGGAGGGCGGGCGGGCGAACATGGCGTTGCTTAGGACCGGATGGTGGAGACGAGGTTGGCGCCACTAGGGTTCTCGTCATCGACCAACATCTCTCTCTCTCTCTCCTCTCTCTCTCTAGGGGCGCCGGCGCTGTCTGCGAGATCGAAGGTCAAGAAGAGGGGCTTTGCAGCGAAGAAGAAGACGCCATTGACGACGACAAAGAGAAGGAATGGTTTGGACGGTCGACCCTCGCCCTAGCGGGCGAGGCCCCGCCGGATTTGGCGAGGGCCGAGCTCGTCGGATCCGCGGGGCCTCGCCCTCGCCGGTGGCCGGCGAGGCTGCGAGGCGGGCCTTGCCGATCCGGCGAGGCCTCACCCTCGCCGGCCCTCGCCTTCGGCCGGCGGGGGCAAGCCTCGCTAGTGGCCGGCGAGGCTGCCCTCGCTAGTGGCCGGCGAGGCTACCCTCGCCGGTGGCCAGCAAGGCTGCCCTCGCCGACCCTCGCCTTTGGCCGGCCGACGCCGGCCAGAGAAAGGAGAAGGTTGGGGAAAAAAACAAAAAAAAAAAAAAAAGAAATAAAAAATTCAAAAAATATTTAAAAATATTTAAAAAAATCGAAAAATATATTAAAAAATTGCTACTTCGGCGTTCGTTGGCCGGCTATCCCGGCCGGCGTCCACGTCGCCGGCCAGCCAATTTTGGCTGGATGGACTGAACTGGAACAAAAACAAAAGGTTTAGGACTTAATTGGACGAAAAAAAAAAAGTTTAGGACTTAATTGGAATAATTGCATTAGGTTTAGGACTTTTTAGGTAATTTTCCGGCGTCAATTTGAGTGGTGCACAAAAGCAAAGGATACAAGTTGCGTGCACTTTGTATCGGGATGCAGATGTGTATCTGTTGGATGATCCCTTCAGCACGATGGATGCACATCCAATGACTAGCTTGTTTAATGTGATCTCCTCTCAAGTGTTGAAAGTTTGTTTGTAAAACAAACTATGTGTATGTTTCCTTATCCCACATAATAAAAATGTGAGGAAGTGAACCAATTAATAAGTGTATGTTTCCTTATCTCACTTTTTTCTCCGTCCAGAAGGCGGCTCTCCAAGTAGCTTTGTTGGGGGCATCAATCGTGAGATTGGACACGATCAACCCAGCAGCTCTCAATGTGGGGTATTCAGATTCGCTCACAATGCAAATGAACAAGATCATAGCCGATATCACTATCAAAATAGTCATCATAGCAGTCAGCACCATACAGCGAACGAAAGATTTATATCGTGGTATCGGATTCGAAAGGGGGGCGTGTGGCTGAGGCGGGTGGGGACGGTGAGGAAGGTCGAATGCGTTGTGTTTATCCAACCAATGTCTGCTCGGCAGAGAATGAGAAGCGGGGTAGGCCATGGCCGCTATAGTCGAGGCGGAATGCGGAGGAGCCATGGAAAGAGGAAAAAGGCCAAAACTGAGAAACTTGGCATAAAATGTCAAATAATGACGGGTGTGCTCCCTAACTACAAGATTTTTTGAGGAAATTAATTTAAAAAAAAAAATCCCACCCGAAGGGATTCTTTAGTTTAAAAAAAAATAAATTAAATAAAAAAGAAAAATCTTAGGGAATTGAAAAAGCTTTATTGAGAGCATCATCACCATGAAATATTTGGCATTCCATGTGGAAAGACCAGTTTAAAGATCTTTATTATAAGACAAATAAATTTAGGATATCTATTGGCAACACCACCATGTAGAACATTCTTCACGCTTGCAATTGTGAAGAAAATATGTATTCATCATTTAACAAAATGAACACAATTACCAAAATTAATGCTTGAATCCTTATTTATAAAACTTAATGTATCGATATATTCAACTTGAGCCAAAGCATTCAAGTTAATTAAAAAACCAATTCATGATCATGTTGTAAGCAACCAAAATTGAAATTTATTTAGATATTTATGCTATATCGAATTTGTTTGATTAAATTTTTTGCTTTTCTTCCCTTTTTTATATTTTGTATAGCCCAACTTTTTCACTGTGCTAGCCAAATTTCAATTTAACATATCTAAAGGAAAATACGTATATTTGCTTGGACCCTTGTTTGGCATGATGAGGGTGAGATAGAGTGATTGACGGAATCCTGCATCAAAGGTCGATAAATGGCCATTTTAATGAGGATGAGAGAAAAGTCCTTTCGGACCAAAGGATCCCTCATTTGACACATTCATGATGCGCATGTGATCGAATGGAAATTAAATTATGTAAGATTAATGGAAATTAGGTGATCATGAACATCCATTAAATTAATAAATGTTTATGATTACAAATGCATGTTGCCTCTCCTACAACCATGTTTTGCGGGAGACGTATCCCTCAAGGTCGAGATTTTACCAGGTAAGTATATCTTTATCCATACCTGGAATATTTGTCACCGTGCAAGTATTCCCCTTTAAGTATATTTGACACTCAATTGAGTTGTCCCCCAAAGATTTTTCTCCGATTCAATCTGATTAAGGCGACCGAAGAATGGTTCGAGTCTTGGTCAGATGATTTCTATCGCAGGGCTGGGCGACCGAAGAATGGTTCGGGTCCTAGCCAAGCAAAACCTCGTCAAGGCGACCATAGGATGGTACGGGTCCTTGATAACACTTATTGCTCTAACAGGTGACCGTATAATAGAATGGATCCTAGAAAAGCAATTCCTCCATTCAGGTGACCGTAGCATAGAACGGATCTTGGGAAAGCAATTCCCTTCCGCCATACTGGGCGACCGTAGAGTGGTACAGGTCCCAGGAAAGTGGAGTCTTCACAAAGCCGTGTTACTATTTTGGGCGACCATAGAATGGTACGAGTCCTGGACATGTAACACCCTCTACCTCGGACTACTTCATCCTCCTCGAAGGTAAGTTATTCCGGTAGGTTCATTTGCATTGGCATTTGCATGCATCATATAAATTGCATTTAAAATGGAATTCACTTTTCAACAAAAATCATTCGTTGCATAAGCATGACCAAAATTCAGGTCTCAATTTGTCCTTGAAGGCAACCTCTGCGAGCTCACCTTCAAAGAGGGGCAGCCGTTGACACCTAAATTTTGGGGTTAGTTTTTGCTAAATAATAAAAAATCATCACATAGCATATAGTTTATTTTAGGCAAGTTTTATTTTATTCCGTCAAGATTTTAGACAATATACATTGGGATATGTATTTTTGCGCAAAAGGGGAATTTTTTGGTCGAATATGCAAGAAATATCGCGCAGGCTGAAATAATATATTCGATGGAATTTGACTTGAGCAAAATTGGTAGTAGATTATATCACGAAGATACAATTTTCGGCCTTATAAAAGACATCGCGTGCAAAAAGGAAAAGGAAGGACGCGGCTTGGGCTTAAAAGGAAAATACGTATATTTGCATGGTTAAAGGCACAACTTCCGAAAGGAAAAAAAGAAAGCGAATATATTTGTATGCATCCACGAGAGGATGGCGAATCACCTTCTCTTCATGGGGGGCTTCGTACATGCATATAAAAGGAGGGGACGGCCACAATTCGAAAGAGAGGAGGAGGAGAGGTCAAAAGTTGTCTGACACACGCATGGGAAAGGTCAAATAAAAAGCAAGTTCTGTAGAAAAGTAAAGGTGAGCAAAGAGAGGAGACCGTGAGAAGACGTTGATCGCAAGGAAGGAAAAAAAAAAAAAAAGGAGCGGTGTTGTCTTCTTCGCGTGGGTAGTCTCGCGCCGTGCCGGCCACTACCCGTCCCCCTCCGACGTTGCTGCGGCTCCTGTTCTGCTCGTTGTCACGTCGACGCACCGCGCCGTGCCCCAGATCTCCATCCCGCGACACCATCTCCCCCCGAAGCCGCGACCCACCGCGCGACCCGACGCTACCACAGACGCCGCGACCCCCCGCGCTGGCCTTGATCTGCCTCTGCTCGCGCCTTGGGATCCTTGATCCGCGACTCCGACGCTCTCGGCCGAGACGCCCCCTGCTCCGGCCGCACCGCCCAGACGTCGCGACACCCCCACAGCACTCGAGCCTTCGCCTGCTGCCTCCACTCTGACGCACCACGCCAAACCAAGCTCGGGCCGCTATCCACCTCAGCTTCAACCTCGCTGCTCTCGCCGATCCGCCCGTGGCCGCCCTTCACCGGAGCTCCGACGACGAGGACTCACCGACGGTGATCCAGAGACCCACAAGCCTGAGGCTTAAAACAAAGAAGAAAAAAAAAAGAAAAAAGCAAAAAGAAAAAATCAATTTAGGTAGCTTTTCTTTTATTTATTTACTTTATCTTATTTTTATTGTTTTATTGTTATGTCATTTTTGTTAACAACATTAGGCCTTGATATGTGATTGGAAATTCCAATTTATCCCCTAATTCGCAACCGCGCCGATTTTTTATTTCGTCTATAAGGCTTTAGACGAAATAATTAATCATGCAGGAATAAAATTGATATTTTGATCTTTAAGGCTTAAGATCAATTTAATATTGTCCCTTAATTTGAACGATGTGTGATATTTCTGGATAATTTTGGATGGTTTTGATTGCCTTGTTTATATTAAAATATGTCTAAGTTAGAATATTGCATGTTTAGGGTTATTTGCACATTTAGGCTAAGCATTCTAGTTATCATGAATTTTTAGAAAAAACCAAATAAAATCAATTACTTTAGGTTGCATGTTTAATTATTAGAAATTGTTAATTTCAAAACAAAATCAAAAATAAAAAAATATTAAACTAGGATTAGTTTTTATTGTTTTGCATATTTAGATTAGGGATTTTAATTAGGTCATGAAAAAAAAAGAAAAAACAAAAAGAAAGCAAAATCCACTTAGAATGCTAGTTGAATTGCATACCAAATTTTGATTAATAAAAAAACAAATAAAAATCATTAGGCATATTTGAGTAGGATTGCATGTTTAATTTTAAATTTAGATCAATATTTTAGATAGGTTGCATCTTAGGCTAGAAATCGCTGAATTAACATAATGCCTTAGTTTAAATTAGGATTTAGTATAACCAAATCCCTAGTTTAAATTGGATAAAATTTTAATTTGGTTAGGAATTTCATTCAAATATCTTAGGATAAATTACTTCCACTTTTTAGGGTAAATTGCATTTTTTTAGAAAAATAAAAAATCATAAAATCAAAAAGAAAAAAAAATCAAAATCTTGCATGGGCATGTAGAATTAGATATATAGATTTAGTAAATAAGACATTTAGGCTAGCGTTAGATTTTTTTTAGGATCACATTTTTAGGATTGTATTTTTTTAGAAATCTTTTTTTTTCAAATAAGTTAGGATTAGATTTAGATAATTTCATTCTTAGAAAACTTGGCACCTTTTTTTAAAAAAAATAAAATAAAGAAATTGTTTTCTAAGTCAAAATAGGGTTGATTTAAATTAATCCTACACATGAATTAGAAAATTTTTCATTTTAGGTAGTTCAATTAGGGCTTTTGTTAATTCGAAATTTCAGATAAAAAAATCAAAAACATTAAGTGCATGCTAAGCAATTTGCATTCTAGGACCATTTAATTTAAATTTGCATATTAGGTCATTTAAGTTGCAATTATTGCATTTCATGTCATATAATTTAGATCATTTTGCCATGTCATATTAGGCCATTAGTATGCATTGCATTTAGATTAAATTCCATTAAATAAAGTGAAAAGAAAAAAAGGGAAATCTACGTGTTAATTAGAGACCATATCTAGGATTGTTGATGTGGATTTTAATCTAACGATGTAGATGCTTTCGTTGCTACAAGGTAAGTCCCTTAATCTTATTCATTGTTTTATTGGGTGTTAAATTGGTGGATTGCGCACCCGCATGATCACCTCACATGTTAGGGAGATAAATTAAAATCGATTCAAGCTGCTTGCCAAACATTTTTCAAAAATGAAAAGAATGGTACCGAAAGGGCATTAGAGAAACCTAGTGTAACCAAGTCCCCGTACCCATAATCTCTAGTTCGTAGGAGTAAAGTAAATCTCCCATTACTTTACTTGGGTTTCTAATCGACCCACCAAAAATAGATTAGTGGCGACTCCTAATTGAAAATAATTGCATGTTAAAAAACTCGAACCTAAAGTCGCAAATTGGTATGGGCTTGGGAGAGTCCGAGTTAAGTTTAGGCTTAACAATCCATTAGCCAAACCTTAGGTGGTGCACACCCGAAAAATTGGTCGCGACAGCTTGGCGACTCCGGGGGGACTTGAGTTAAAACTCTTTGTGGACTTAGGCCAATTTTTCTTTTCTTTTGAAAAATATTTTTGTTTGGCAGCGAGGATCCCAGTATGTCCCTAACATTTAAGGTGTTAAATGTTTTTGCAGATTGGGAGGTATAAGGAGAAGTGTTTGCTGACCTTTGTTTTGCAGGGAGGTGTAGGAATGTATGGTTTATTTTTATGTATGAAGTGTTGCTTGATATAAACTATTGTGCATGCTTTGCATTTAACACTATACTTTTGCACACACAACCTGCCGCCGGACCTGGGCCGCACTAGGATATTTAGGATGGTATTGAGTTGGATACGACTTCAACCGCGAGGCCGCGTAGTAGAGGTTGCCCAACTCAATCCCGAAAGTTTCTTTCTTGGTGTCAAGAATGTTTACCTCTGCCCGCAAGGCTGCGTCGCATTGGGGTATCATTCTTGACTGAGCCGGAGTTAGAAGGGCTTGACTTAGTATGCGAGGCTGCAACTAAGTCATCCCACCCTTTTAGCTCGACCTTGCTTAACCTTTCTAGTTAGAAATCGAACCTCACGTTTCATGCGCTTGTCTATGTGGTTGCTTTAATTGCCCCGTGAAGTAAGTTTTCTACCCCTTACTCTTGCAATTTACTTATTGTATTTCGTCTTCCTTTCGTCGAGTCCATGACATTAGGTTGGTCGAATCCCGATTTATAAACAATGGGAAGATCCGACATTCGATTCGTGCTGCACCAAAGGTTGAACTTAAATCATGGTGGGATCGTCTGGCCATGATGGCCAAAGCTATGTTAAAGGTAGACGGGTCGCCTTACTCCCCTTCTCGACATCGATGTTCAAAGTGGTGTCATGCAAGCACTCGCTCATTTCTGGTGCCCCCAAACATCAACATTTATATTTGGCAAGCATGAGCTCACCCCGACCTTGGAGGAATATAGCATCGCCATAGGAAAACCTTTGGAATTGGATCTAATAAACCCACCTCTTGGAATAAAACCTGCATCAATTTTGTCTGATTTTCTTAGGATGGATGAGGATCGAATTAAAAGAGTGCTAAAAGATAATTGTCTTGTATGTCCTTTTTCCTTCCTAGATCAAAGTTTTGCTGATGCAGACGCTCTTTCGAAAAGCAAGATCTTCATCTTAGCCTTTTTTGGGTTTATTATTTTTCCTCTCCGCAAAGGAGCTATTAATCCCGCTATTATATGGGTTGTCAAACAAGTGTGTGCTGGGGTTGGTTTTGTCAATACCATTCTAGCTGAAACATTTTTGTCACTTACCCGATTTAAGGAAGATGAGGATAAAACTTTTCATGCACCAATTGAACTCTTACAAATCTGGTTCTTTTCTCACATGAGAAAGATCGACATTCACATGCATATTATTAATGTTACTGATTCTCATCATCCCATTGAGGTATTCAAAAGTATCGGGATCGAACTCCAAATCTTTCTTATTCAAAATGGATCAAATTGTTGAAAAATTCCAATACCAAGAGTTTCCTATGGCATGCTAAATGGTTCCAAGTCTCCGAGGCACGCCTCTCTCATGGCGATGATGAGCCAATTCCATTATTAGGGATCACCGATGCCACTTCTTACTATCCACTCCGAGTGGCCCGTCAATATTGAGTTGTGCAGGACCTGCCACCCCCTCTCAAGCTTGGTTTGTTCCAAATTCAATTCACTACCAAGGATAGTGATCACAAGAGATGGCTCCACTGCATCAAACAAGCCTGGCTCGCATGTCGCAAACAAAAGTTGAACTTGCCCGAGGATGAGCTTGAAGGGAATGAAAAGGTTTACCATGCCACTACTCGATACATCCGTCGGCACAGAATTCCAATCGAGTATCTCCCAAAGGTACCGGATGTGACTGAGAGGCCCACTTGGCAAGCGGAGCTTAATCGTCACAAGAGGAAGATTGAGCAACTTGAGAAGCAAGCCAAGAAGGATGCCAAAGAGAAGAAGCAATTACGTCGAGCGTTGGCTTCCCATTTGTTTATGGATCGGGCTAAATAAAGTGGCTTGAGTCAATTTAGTCTTTAGCTTAATGTCTAGGAAGTTGAGTCATTTACTTTATTTAGAACTTTTCAAATGTCATTTTCAATCAATTTCATTAATAAAAGTTATTAGATTCTCGTCATGGGCCGGCATATTTCATATCAAAGTGCTTATGTATGTTCATTCATGTTTAATCAATTTAGGTGGTAACGGATCCTCCACGATCACCCATCATTACACGATCGAGAGCAAAAATGGCCGACCAGAATGAAATGCATGATCGCATGGCTGCCATGGAAGATCAACTTAAGCGCTTGCTTATCTCGATGCGTCTATGATGGATCAAGTAAAATCCCTCCAAGTGAGTCGAGGCTCTTGCACCGGTTGCATCGGCCCTCGCCGAGATAGTAACACCAAAGCGGACGAACAAGGCCCAAGTGGGTGATGGCAACATGCCCGATTTGGAGGATGACCCACTTGTTCATTATCGACGAAAAGACTAAGCCGAGTAGGATGAACGCTTCGCCAAACTTGAGGAGAAATTGAAACAATTGCAAGAGTCACAAAGGCCTTTTCGTTTCAAATTGTTCGACCGAATGTCCAAAAAAATCCACTACCGGAGCATGAGGGTGCGGTGAATGCTATCCTGGAACCGGAGGTCGGCCGAATCAAGAACTCGAAGGTGCACGTGGTAGATGCCTACAATGGACTGGTAAGAGCTGGGTATTATCCAGATCATGAAGACATTCCCCCTGTCACTAATGAGAGAAAGGGTTGCCAAGATGGTGGAAGACGGTATTATCGTCTATGCTTGACCATAACCGCATAGTTTCTACTATTGCCCATATTATCATCGATTGGGAAGAGGAGCAGGCTGCTCTCGATGATGGTAAGGAAGAAGTAGATCCGTCACTCGCCGATATGCCCCCACTAGAAGATGTGCCTGATGAAGAGATTATGATTGAGATGCCTCAATCGTATGAGTATGTCAACAATAAGGCGGTGCCTTGGTGTTATGACCTAGATGTTGACCTTGTTACGAAGTCTGACCGAATCTATGCTCAAGCTAATGCTCAACCTGCAAAGCATGTCACTGACGATGAGGCTAAAGAATTTTTGGCTGTAATTAAGGCGAGTGAATATAATGTGGTCGATCAGCTGCGAAAGATGCCCGCCCAGATCTCCTTGCTAAAACTCCTGCTAACATCCCCGTGCATCGAAGTCGCCGATGAAGGTGTTAAGTGAAATCGCGTACCAGAAACGGTTGAGGCAGATAAGCTGGAAGATTTTGTGGGATCAGTCCTTCTTAAGGACATGATTGCTTTTTCTGATGAGGAATTTCCTCTCGAGGGTAGGAGGCATAACAAAGCACTCTACATATCTCGTAAGCACAAAGCTTCTCATGTGTCTCGAGTGCTTATTGATAACGGGTCCCCGCCTTGAACATATGCCCGCTGGGCACTCTTCACCGTCCCAAGGTAGACTTATCCAGGATGCATCTTTGCGAAGACTTTTATGCGAGCTTTCGATGGTACAAGGAAGGAGGTGCTTGGAGAGATTCACCTCGATGTTCAAATAGGGCCGCTTGTTTTCAACATTCCCTTTCAAGTGGTAGATATTCCCACTTGCATTTGGTTTCTTCTTTGGGTCGCCCTTGGATTCATACGGCTGGAGCGGTGCCTTCAAGTCTCGCATCAAGCCGTGAAGTTTGTAATCAAAGGGAAGCTGGTCACTGTCTATGACGAGGAGGATCATCGAATTTACCATGAGACGGCCATCCCTTATGTGGAGCCTGATACTGAATTTGAATCAAGCTATCACTCATTTGAGCTGGTATCTACCATACATGCTTCTCGGGATTCATCACCACCCCCTCTCGAAGTTTCAAATGCTGCCATCATGGTTGGAAGAGTAATGGTCGGGAATGGTTTTGTTCCTAGTAACGGTCTTGGAAGAGATGGTCAAGGCATTCGAGACCCCATTGAAGCCCCTTAGAGGTCCCGTTCTCTTTGGATTAGGGTACCACGGAAGAGGCGGACAAAATCCTGGAGGACGAAGACAGGAAGGACAGAACCTAGCACCTAACCGAAGACAAGGGAGGCAAAACCCATTGCCCCCAAGCATTCATGAGACATTCACTGGTCCTCCGGTAATGATGCAGGATGAGGCAGAAGTGATAGACACCCTAAGGCAGCCGAGCGGCAAGTTTGACTACCTGGTGAAGTATTCGGCCCCTCCAAGCTTCTACATTGATCCTCGAAGCATTGTCCCAGATGGATGGGGTGGCATGGATGATCTGACACCCCCGAAGACCGAAGACCCTGAAGATATGCTGGAAGGAATTACAAGCTTGTTTGACGACATTGTCATAGGAGCCATCGATGAAGGATTTCCCGACGAAATGGGCCCTGGCCCACAAGAGTAACTCGTTTATCGCTTTCTCACATTCTCTTGCATGGGAATTTTTATTGCTTTTTAGGAATAATTATCGCTATCTAGCGATTGTCTTTGATTTCTTTTTAGGACTTGGATTTGCATTTTTCATTCAATAAATGTAATTGATTGATGAATATCAATGAAATTACACATTTTATTTTGAGGGCATGATGAGGTACAGCAAACCAGCCCGGTGATGATATCCAGCCGATAAAAAAAAAGGAAAAAAAATCCAAGGAGAATTCTGAGGCCTGGGCTTCATCATGCTTCCTCGTGTCAATTTTTCTTTAAAAAATGCTTTTCAAAAATCTTTCAAAAAATATACAGATTACTTTGTTTGTTTTTCTAATTTATCTACTTCATATTTCAGGGATAATCTTATAACATGCAATGGCATAGAAATGGACCAATCCAATGCCGCAAGTGCTGATAACGAAGACCCTGGAGACTCGATTGAAGACTCTGTTGAAGTGCAGCGTAGGCCGGGAGCAACATGAAAAGGCCAAGTCACTTACAATCGAACATACCGTCACCATTAATTTAGGTGACGCCGAAGAAACTAAGGAGGTGAGAATTGGAGCAAACCTCCCAAGAGATGAGGCTGAACGCCTAATTCAGTTGCTAAAAGAATATCAAGACATCTTTGCATGGACCTATGCTGACATGCCTGGCTTAGACCCATCAATTGTGGAACACTGTTTGCCTACTAATCCCGACATCCCACCTAAGAAGCAGAGGTTACGAAGAACTAAACCCTAACTTTCCAAGAAGATAGAGGAAGAAGTGATGAAACTTCTGAAGGTGGGATTCATTGAAGTCTCACAATACCCGGATTGGGTAGCTAACATCGTACCAGTGATGAAAAAGGATGGTCGAGTTCGAGTTTGTGTCGATTATCGAGATTTGAACAAGGCTAGCCCCAAAGATGATTTCCCATTGCCTCATATAGATGTCCTTGTGGATAGTACTTTGCCGATTTGAACTATTCTCGTTTATGGATGGGTTTTCCGGGTATAATCAAATAAGGATGAAGGAGGAAGACAAGGAGAAGATTGCATTTATTACCCCGTGGGGGACCTTTCATTATAAGGTCATGCCCTTCGGACTTAAGAATGCGGGGGCAACTTACCAGCGAGCCATGGTAGCATTGTTTCATGATATGATGCATCAAGAGATCGAGGTTTATGTTGATAATATGATTGCAAAGACTCGACCTGGGAAAAGCCATGTCGAGACCTTGAAGAAGCTGTTTGATCGACTTCGTGAGTTCAAGCTTCGATTAAATCCCGCTAAATGCGTGTTTGGAGCAACGTATGGTAAATTACTCGGGTTCATTGTGAGCAATAAAGGGATTGAGATTGACCCATCTAAAGTCAAGGCTATATGTGAGTTATAGCCTCCATCGACGGTCAAAGAAGTCCGAAGCCTTTTGGGGAGATTGAATTACATCGCCCGATTCATTTCCCAACTGCAGAAACTGCCAAGCCGTTCTTCAAACTCCTAAAGAAGAACGCACGAGTCAACCGGGATGGTGAGTGTCGTGAAGCATTTGACAAGCTGAAGCATATTTGATGAATCCACCAGTTCTTGTCCCACCCTCACCGGGGCATCCTTTGATTCTCTATCTCACTATCCATAGTGAGTCATTGGGTGCGATGTTGGCTTAAGAAAGTCCCGTTGACAAGAGAACGAGCCATTTATTATTTGAGTAAGAAATTCACTGTATCGAGCTGAAATATTATGATGCCGAGAAAACTTGTGCTGCATTAGTGTGGGTATTGCACGAGGCTCGCGACAAAGTACACACTACATCACCAAACGTTCCTTGTGACCGAAAGCAATCCTATCAAGTACTTACTTGAGCAGCTAGCTTTGGTGGGTAAATTGGCTAAATGGCAAATTTTGATTTCGGAATTTGATGTACAATTCATGCCACAGAAGTCAGTTAAAGGTCGAGTGATTGCTGATATATTGGCTGAGAACCCGAGGGTCTCAAATAATGAGGACAGTTTCCCGATGACCGGGTTTTGAGTATAGACGAAGACTCGTGGACAATGTTCTTTGATGGAGCTGTGAATTTGTCTGCAGTTACGGTACCGGGCGCCTTGATATCCCTGACAAGCAACACCATCCGGTAGCTGCAAAATTGGTATTCCCATGCACTAACAACGTGGCTGAGTATGAAGCTTGCATCCTCGGGCTTCAAGCTACAATCGAGATGGATGTGGCCAAATTAAAAGTGTTCGGAGATTCTACACCGATCATACCGTTGCACCGTAAGAGAATGAAAAACCAAAAATGCCAAGTTGCTCCCATATCACAAGTATCTAGAAGATTTGGTAAAGAAATTCAAGAAAATTTCGTTTGAATACTTACCAAGATGTCATAATCAATTCGCAGATGCACTCGCGACTTTGTCATCTATGTTGCAAGTCAGTGACGGATTAGAAGTGGAGCCATTGAAAATAGAGGTTTTACCAAGGCCAGCCTATTGTATGATTGTGACTGAGGAACCAGATGCAAAGTCATGGTATTACGATATCATGAACTACATTAAAAAACAAGAATTTCCCGAAGGAAGCACTCCGCCGAAAGGAAATACATCACGAAAATGGCCTCAAAATTCTTCGTTAGTGGCGAAAATTTGTACAAAAGGTCTTATGATTCTGTCCTATTGCGGTGTGTTGATGCGGTGAGGCCACTCAAATCATGCAAGAAGTGCACGAAGGACTATGTGGCCCTCATATGAACGGGCACATGCTGGCTAAGAAGATCATGAGATTAGGTTACTTTTGGCTCACACTAGAAAGAGATTGTATTCGGTATGTTCGAAGTTGTCACTTTGTTGTCAAATTCACGGTGATAAGATAAATGTTCCCCCAACCGTAGCCGCACCCGTTTTACGAGCCATGGCCTTTCTCAATGTGGGGTATTGATATGATCGGCCCAATAAATCCTAAGGCTTCAAATGGGCATGGATTCATTTTGGTGGCAATAGACTATTTCACCAAATGGATTGAAGCTATGTCATTTGTAAGTGTCACCGCTCGCAATGTTGTGAAGTTCATCAAACGTGACATAATCGCTCGTTATGGCGTCCCTGAAACAATCATCACCGACAACGGGATAAATTTGAACAACAAGTTGATCGATGATTTGTTTGGAGAGCTCAAGATCAAGCATCTAAATTCATCCCCTTACCGCCCTCGATGAACGGGCGGTGGAGGCAGCTAATAAGAATATTAAGAGGATCCTCTAAGACAGTGAGAATTATAGAGATTGGCATGATAGGTTACCTTTTGCACTAATGGCATACCGGACATCAATCCGTACGTCCACTTTGGGGCAACCCCTTTTGCTCTAGTATATGGCATGGAGGCAGTTTTACTGTGGAAGTTGTGATTCCTTCTCTGCGAGTTTTATCCCAAGTGGATTTATCTAAGGCTGAATGGATGCAACAAAGACTTGAGCAATTGAACTTGATCGATGAGAAAAGGCTGAAGGCTCTTTGCCATGGTCGACATATCAGCGAGAGTGGCCAAATCCTTTAATCACAAGGTACGGCCGAGGTGATTTGAGGTAGATGATCTTGTCCTAAGGAAGTTGTTGCCGATCTTCCGGATCCGGGGGGAAAGTTTACCCCAAATTACAGCGGACCATATGTGGTGAAGAAGGTACTTCCAGGAGGTGCCTTGATTCTGGCTGAAATGGATGGTCGATAGTTTTCCACTCCAGTTAATGCTGATGCTGTTAAGAAGTATTATCCATGATTGAATTTGCTGTGTCATGTTTTGAATTGCAAGTGCTTTTATGATGAATAAATTGCCTCAATAAGTTGCAAATTCAAATTTGTTGCAAATGTTGCATATTCTCCATAATGAATTGCATGAGAAAAATTGAATGTGTCAAATGGGATACCTTGGAATGATGAAATGCAAGCCTTATTCCATACACTAATCCCTAGTGAGTTGTGTGAAAAATTCCATGCCCGCAAGGAAAAGGGCGGTCTCGCAAAGGGTACGTCATCCAAAGTGATGAGGGGCAGTTTCTTCCTCTACCCAAAACACTACAGGTATATCCATTGTTTAGCCCTTTGAGCCCATACACATGAAAAACTTTTAAATTACCCCTGTCAATGATCATCCCACATTGGGACAAGTTTGAAATTAATGTAGGAATTTTCTTACTTACACTTGCATCAATCTTCGGGTATTGCTTTCGCAGCGTAACTTGTACAATAATTGAAGTGCCTTAGGATGATGAAGAGCAGTCATTTCTCTATCCTATACACTTTTATCCATTGAATAGCCCACTTGAGCTTATGAATTCATTTCATATTAAACCCAGTTGGTGATCATCCCCCACACTGGGGCAAGACAAATTCAAGTGGCATGAACTAGGATGCCCACAAAAAATGAAGATTTTGATCAAAGAAAAAAAAGTGCAAAAATGGGGCCTAAAAAAAGCAGTGTGCTTGGTAAAAGCAAGGCCGATGCCCAAAGAAAAAGAAGAAAAATGCCTGATATGGTTAGTCATACCCTGAACAAGGCAGTACAAAATAAAAAAAGAGAGCTCAAATGCTGTTGCAATCAGTAAGCGCAAAGAAAATCTTCGACATTGAAAAAGAAAATTGTTGGAAATGTTAAGATGATCACCAACTTTACCCTCTAAACACTTTTTGAGCCTAATGATCCTTTCGTTTCTTAACCCATGAACCAAGCCTACGTTACGTTCCTTGCAAAGTCTCTTCAGATTATGGCACTTAAATTAACGTAAAGGTTCATATGCTCGAAAGCATTGCTCGAAGAAGTGTGATTAAGGTAATTTCTGCCTCATTTCTTGTGTTTTTTGACTTGTAAACCCCAAGATGATTGCAGGATATCTCTCATTTAAAAAGCTTGACTCAAAGATTCCCATTTGCTAAGCCATTAACCAAGCCCACATTACGGTCCCTCTCAAAAGACCTCTCAGATTGGTAAGGATCGTACCACTTGCGAGGTTGCTTGGACACTTGTTTGGCATGATGAGGGTGAGATAGAGTGATTGACAGAATCATGCATCAAAGGTCAGGATAAAGTAGCCATTTCAATGAGGATGAGAGAAAAGTCCTTTCGGACCAAAGGATCCCTCATTTGACACATTCATGATGCTCATGTGCTCGAATGGAAATTAAATGATGTAAGATTAATGGAAATTAGGTGATCATGAACATCTATTAAATTAATAAATGTTTATGATTACAAATGCATGTTGCCTCTCCTACAACCATGTTTTGCGGGAGACGTATCCCTCAAGATCAGAGATTTTACCAGGTAAATATATCTTTATCCATACCTGGAATATTTGTCACTGTCCAAGTATTCGCCTTTAAGTATATTTGACACTCAATTGAGTTGTCCCCCAAAGATTTTTCTCCAGATTCAATCTGATTAAGGCGACCGAAGAATGGTTCGAGTCCTGGTCGATGATTTCTATCGCGAGGGTTGGGCGACCGAAGAATGGTTCAGTCCTAGCCAAGCAAAACCTCGTCAAGGCGACCGTAGGATGATACGGGTCCTTGATAACACTTATTGTTCTAACAGGTGACCGTAGTATAGAACGGATCCCGGAAAAGCAATTCCTCCATTCGGTGACCGTAGCATAGAACGGATCTGGGAAAGCAATTCCCTTCCGCCATGCGGGCGACCGTAGAGTGGTACGGGTCCCGGAAAGTGGAGTTTTCACAAAGCCATATTACTATTTTGGGCGACCGTAGAATGGTACGAGTCCCGGACATGTAACACCCACTACCTCGGACTACTTCATCCTCCTCAAAGGTAAGTTATTCCAGGTAGGTTCATTTGCATTGGCATTTGCATGCATCATATAAATTGCATTTAAAATGGAATTCACTTTCCAACAAAAAATCATTCGTTGCATAAGCATGACCAAAATTCAGGTCTCAATTTGTCTTTGAAGGCAACCTCTGCGAGCTCACCTTCAAAGAGGGGCAGCCGTTGACACCTAAATTTTTGGGGTTAGTTTTTGCTAAATAATAAAAAATCATCACATGGCATATAGTTTATTTTAGGCAAGTTTTATTTTATTCCGTCAAGATTTTAGACAATATACATTGGGATATGTATTTTTGCGCAAAAGGGGAATTTTTTGGTCGAATATGCAAGAAATATCGCGCAGGCTGAAATAATATATTCGATGGAATTTGACTTGAGCAAAATTGGTAGTAGATTATATCACGAAGATACAATTTTCGGCCTTATAAAAGACATCGCGTGCAAAAAGGAAAAGGAAGGACGTGACTTGGGCTTAAAAAGGAAAATGCGTATATTCGCATGGTTAAAGGCACAACTTTCGAAAGGAAAAAAAAATAAAGCGAATATATTTTTATGCATCCACGAGAGGATGGCGGATCACCTTCTCTTCATGGGGGCCTTCATACATGCATATAAAAGGAGGGGACGGCCACAATTCAAAAGAGAGGAGGAGGAGAGGTCAAAAGTTGTCGACACACGCATGGGAAAGGTCAAATAAAAAGCAAGTTCTGCAGAAAAGTAAAGGTGAGCGAGAGAGAGGAGACCGTGAGAAGACATTGATCAGCAAGGAAGGAAAAAATTAAAAAAATAAAAAAAAAACAGGAACAGTGTTGTCTTCTTCGCGTGGGTAGTCTCACGCCGTGCCGGCCACTGCCCGTCCCCCTCCGACGTTGCTGCGGCTCCTGTTCTGCTCGTTGTCGCGCCGACGCACCGCGCCGTGCCCAGATCTCCGTCCCGCGACACCATCTCCCCCCGAAGCCACGACCCACTGCGCGACCCGACGCTGCCACAGACGCCGCGACCCCCCGCGCCGGCCTTGATCCGCCTCTGCTCGCGCCCTAGGATCCTTGATCCGCGACTCCGACGCCCTCGGCCGAGATGCCCTCAAGCTCCGGCCGCACCGCCCGCATTTCGCGACGCCCCCGCAGCACTCCGCCTTCGCTGCCGCCTCCACTCCGACGCACCGCGCCAAACCAAGCTCGAGCCGCGATCCACCTCGACTTCAACCTTCTGCTCGCGCCGATCCGCCTGTGGCCACCCTTCACCGGAGCTCCGACGACGAGGACTCGCCGACGGTGATCCGGAGACCCACAAGCCCGAGGCTGAAAGAAAGAAGAAAAAAAAAAAAAAAAAAAATCAATTTAGGTAGCTTTTCTTTTATTTATTTACTTTATCTTATTTTTATTGTTTTATTGTTATTTTATTTTGTTAACAACATTAGGCCTTGATATGTGATTGGAAATTCCAATTTATCCCTAATTCGAAACCGCGCCAATTTTTTATTTCGTCTATAAGGCTTTAGACAGAAATAATTAATCATGCGGGAATAAAATTGATACTTTCATCTTTAAGGCTTAAGATCAATTTATCGATTTTACTAGCGAAATAGTGTCCCTTAATTTGAACGGTGTGTGATATTTCTGGATAATTTTGGATGGTTTTGATTGCCTTGTTTATATTAAATTATGTCTGAGTTAGAATATTGCATGTTTAGGGTTATTTGCACATTTAGGCTAAGCATTCTAGTTATCATGAATTTTCAGAAAAAACCAAAAAAAAAAAATCAATTAATTTAGGTTGCATGTTTAATTATTAGAAATTGTTAATTTCAAAACAAAATAAAAAATAAAAAAAATCTTAAACTAGGATTAGTTTTTATTGTTTTGCATATTTAGATTAGGGATTTTAATTAGGTCATGAAAAAAAAAGAAAAATAAAAAGAAAGCAAAATCCACTTAGAATGCTAGTTGAATTGCATACCAAATTTTGATTAATAAAAAAACAAATAAAAATCATTAGGCATATTAGAATAGGATTGCATGTTTAATTTTAAATTTAGATCAATATTTTAGATAGGTTGCATCTTAGGCTAGAAATCGCTGAATTAAAATAATGCCTTAGTTTAAATTAGGATTTAGTATAACCAAATCCCTAGTTTAAATTGGATAAAATTTTAATTTAGTTAGGAATTTCATTCAAATATCTTAGGACAAATTACTTCCACTTTTTTTAGGGTAAATTGCATTTTTTTTAGAAAAATAAAAAATCATAAAATCAAAAAAGAAAAAAATCAAAATCTTGCATGTGCATGTAGAATTAGATATATAGATTTAGTAAATAAGACATTTAGGCTAGCGTTAGATTTTTTAGGATCACATTTTTAGGATTGTATTTTTTAGAAATCTTTTTTTTTTCAAATAAGTTAGGATTAGATTTAGATAATTTCATTCTTAGAAAACTTGGCACCTTTTTTTTTTTAAAAAAAAACAAAAAAGAAAAATAAAGAAATGGTTTTCTAAGTCAAAATAGGATTGATTTAAATTAATCCTACACATGAATTAGAAAATTTTTCGTTTTAGGTAGTTTAATTAGGGCTTTTGTTAATTCGAAATTTCAGATAAAAAAATCAAAAAAACATTAAGTGCATGCTAAGCAATTTGCATTCTAGGACCATTTAATTTAAATTTGCATATTAGTTCATTTAAGTTGCAATTATTGCATTTCATGTCATATAATTTAGATCATTTTGCCATGTCATATTAGGCCATTAGTATGCATTGCATTTAGATTAAATTCCATTAAATACAGTGAAAACAAAAAAGAGAAATCTACGTGTTAATTAGAGACCATATCTAGGATTGTTGATGTGGATTTTAATCTAACGATGTAGATGCTTTCGTTGCTACAAGGTAAGTCCCTTAATCTTATTTATTGTTTTATTGGGTGTTAAATTGGTGGATTGCGCACCCGCATGATCACCTCACATGTTAGGGAGATAAATTAAAATCGATTCAAGTCATGCTTGCCAAACATTTTTCAAAATTGAAAAGAATGGTACCGAAAGGGCATTAGAGAAACCTAGTGTAACCAAGTCCCGTACCCATAATCTCTAGTTCGTAGGAGTAAAGTAAATCTCCCATTACTTTACTTGGGTTTCTAATCGACCCACCAAAAATAGATTAGTGGCGACTCCTAATTGAAAATAATTGCATGTTAAAAACTCGAACCTAAAGTCGCAAATTGGTATGGGCTTGGGAGAGCCCGAGTTAAGTCTAGGCTTAACAATCCATTAATCAAACCTTAGTTGGTGCACACCCGAAAAATTGGTCGCGACACATCCAAATGTCAGAAAAAAAAAAAAAAAAAAAAAAAAAAAAAAAAAAAAAAGGAGCACCGCCCACTCTCTCTCTCTCTCTCTCTCTCTCTCTCTCTCTCTCTCTGATTTCTCTGCCATTCTCTCTCTCTCTCTAGAATTCTCTGCCACCCTCTCTCTCCCGATTTCTCCAAGATTTTCTCCCTCTCTCTAGATTTTTTCTCTCCCCCTCTCTCTGGATTTTTCTCACCGACTTGTATACCCTATAAATAGGGGTGCTCGCCCCTTTGTGTAGTGCGTGTGTGTGATGTGTGGGTGAGTGTACGTGAAGTGGGTGAATGTGTGGTGGAGTGAGTACGTGAGTGTAGAGTGATAGAGTGAGTGGGTGTGTGCAAGAATTGTGTCCGTGTGAGGTGTGAGAGGTGTATGTGAGTGGTGTGTGTTGAGAGTTTGTAATATGCTTTATATAAAATAAAGCAATTGTTTTACTTATACATCCACTTGCTTCTCAACATTTGGTATCAGAGCAGGCTATCGGAGGCCATGCGAAGACAGTGGTCGGGGACCATTGTAAGTGAGCAAGGCGGTCAGGGATCGTCGAGCCAAGGAGCGAAGAAGGAAAGGACGTCGGAGTTTTGCCAATACACAATCTAGGATTGTGAAGTCGGTTACAGTCCGGGACCAGGCTTACTTGGTATAGTGCTGGGCATTATATTCAAGTCACAATGGCAGATTTCTCAAGCTCGGTAAGTGGCGTCGAGAAGCTCAACAACTCAAATTATAATAATTGGAGTACCCCCATGCAATATTACTTGCTAGGTCAAGATTTGTGGGATATTGTTGGCGGGAGCAACACCACCCCACCCACGAATGATAGCAAATTAAGAAAATGGAATATAAAATCGGGTAAGGCTCTTTATGTGCTTGCCATGACTGTTGAAGATGAATTACTGCAACACATAAAGAGTGCGAAGACCCCGAAGGAGGCTTGGGATAACTTGGCGACGCTGTTTGTAAGGACAAACGATGCCAAGTTACAATGCCTGGAGAACGAGCTCCTCTCAATCTCACAACAAAGTATGACGGTAAGTCAATACTTTTCTAAAGTTAAATCCATTTGAGAAGAAATTTCAAAATTAGATCTTGAGAATGCCATCTCTGAGACAAGAATGAGAAGAATAATAATTCATGGGTTAAGGCCGGAATATAATGGTATTATTACGGCCACCCGTGGATGGGCAAATGAGCCAACTCTATTAGAGTTGGAGAATATACTGGCCAACCAAGAAGCCTTAGATAAACAAATTTCTAAGGTCTTAATTAAGGAGGATGAAAGTGCCCTCTTTAGTAATAAAAGAGGGTTCAAGGGCCTGAATAGAAATAGAGCAGGTATAAGAGATGGCAAACCATGGAAAAGTCATGGAGAATGGCCAAAGCGAATAGAAGGAACTGGACCTTGGCTAGGGGGAGCTCGTCGAGACCGCAACAAGGACGACAATGAAGACAAGAAGAATAGAAGGCGTAATGGACGGTGTTACACCTGTGGCAAAGTAGGTCACTTTGCCAGAGATTGTCGATTCAAAAGAGTTGAAGGAAACGTCGCGGCATCTAAGGAAAATGATAGTGAAGAAGAGTGGGATTTCCAAGCATCCTTTGCAATGGAGGAACAAGAAGAGATCGCGGCCTCCTCCATCACGAGTTAGAAGATGTGATGGCCCTCACCATGGTAAGCGATAAATTGATTGATTATGATGAAGATTGGATAGTAGACTCGGGGTGCTCAAATCACATGACCGGAGATCAAGGCAAGCTATCAAACATGTGCGAGTACAAAGGTGGGCCAGTAGTTGTCACCGCAGATAACTCAAGGTTGCCGATTACCCATGTGGGCCAAATGATGATAACACCCGATTCAGTTCGCATCAAGTCGAACTGAAAAATGTGTACCATGTGCTAGGTATGAAGAAGAATCTATTGTACGTGGCACAACTTACGGACTCGAGCAATTATGTGGTGTTTGGTCCTAGAGGCGTTAGGGTGTACGGTAATTTGAAACCAACCGGTACACCAATCATGGAGGGCGTTGATTAGAGTCGTCTACGTGATGTCGGCTCGGACGGCATACGTGGACAAAACTCGAAAGAATGAAACGCCCGATTTGTGGCATGCACGGCTTGGGCATGTGAGTTACCATAAATTAAAGTTGATGATGAAGAAAGGTATGCTAAAAGGTCTTCCCCACTTGGAAGTCCAAGAAGATGTCATCTGTGCTGGATGCCAGTATGGGAAGGCACATCAGCTTCCATATGAGGAGTCCGCATTCAGAGCTAAGATGCCTCTCGAGCTTATCCACTCAGATGTATTTGGACTAGTGAAGCAACCTTCGGTCAAAGGATCAAGGTACATGATAACATTCATCGATGATTTCTCCAGGTACGTCTGGGTTGATTTCATGAAAGAAAAATCTGAGGCATTAAACAAATTTAAGGAGTTTAAAGTAAAAAGTAGAATATGAAATAGGCAAGAAAATACTATGCCTTCGCACGGATAATGGGGAGAATACACATCAGATGACTTTACAAAATTTCTTCAAGAATGGAAGATACGTCGACAATTTACTTGCGCAAATACGCCACAACAAAATGGAGTTGCCGAAAGAAAGAATCGGCATTTGGCGGAGACATGCGGGGGAGTATGTTGCATGCGAAGAGTGTTCCACCCAAGTTTTAGGCTGAGTGTATGAAGACGGCGGCGCACGTGATCAACAAACTACCTCAAGCAAGGCTTGGCTTTATGTCGCCTTATGAGAAGTTATGGAATCGCAAGCCTACGGTAAGTCACTTTAGAGTATTTGGGTGTGTATGTTATGCATTCGTGCCAGACCATCTTCACAACAAGTTTGATAAGAAGGCAATTCGCTGCATATTCGTGGGCTACGATGATCAAAGAAAAGGATGGAAGTGTTGTGACCCTACAATAGGGAGGTGTTACACTTCCAGAAATGTGGTGTTCGATGAACTGTCATCTTGGTGGACATCACCTAATTCAAAACAAGTGGAAGAAGAGATTCGTGAGGGAATTGAAGAAAATAACGAGATTGATTGGGCGAACCAATTGAAGAAGGAAATGGTAATGTAATTGGAATAAAAGAAGACGAGAGAAACGGTCACCAGAAAAATCAAAGAGCCCATGGCAACCGGGTGTACATCCAAGAACTACAGAAGAGTTCCGACCAAGTCAGATGGAAGAACTTGAAGAGGAGGAATCTCAATTGAGGAGATCAACAAGACAAAGAAGACCAAATCCCAAATATGCAAATGCGGCGTTGACCGAAGATGTCGGAGTAGTCGAGCCGTCAACATATGAGGAAGTTTTGCATGGCGTGGAATGGAGGAAAGCCATGGAGGAAGAGATACAAGCACTAAGAAAGAATAAAACATGGGACTTAGTGCCGAGACCTAAAAGAGGTACGTCCTATATCTTGCAAATGGGTTTATAAACTTAAAACTCGACCAGATGGGTCAATAGAAAGATATAAGGCACGACTAGTTGCTCGAGGATTCTCTCAAAAGTATGGCCTAGATTATGATGAGACCTTTAGTCCAATAGCAAAGATCACTACAGTTCGAGTCTTACTAGCACTTGCAACAAGCAAATCGTGGAAATTATGGCAAATGGATGTGAAGAATGCCTTCTTACATGGAGAACTAGATTGAGATATATACATGGAGCAGCCAGATGGTATCAAAAGTAAGATTCATCCAGTTATGTTTGTAAGTTAAAGAAAGCCCTCTATGGCTTAAAACAAGCCCCAAGAGCATGGTACGGGAAGATTGCTGAATTTCTGGTGCAAAGTGGCTACTTTGTAGCCCCAGCAGACTCGAGCTTGTTTGTAAAGGCAGAAGATGGCAAGCTTGCAATAGTATTAATCTACGTGGATGATCTAATCATCACTAGAGATAATGATGATGAGATATGCCAAATCGAAACCAACCTCTCGGTGCGGTTTCAAATGAAAGAGCTTGGAGAATTAAAACATTTCTGGGACTCGAGATTGAGAAGACCAATGAAGGATTATTCCTATGTCGGCGAAGTATGCACGAGACCTCCTAGACAAGTTCGGGATGCTGATTGCAAACCTATATCCACTCCAATTGATGGAAACATAAAGTTATGTGCAATTGAAGGGCGAGAATTGGAAGACCCAACTATGTACAGGCAATTGGTGGGTAGCCTTATTTACCTAACCATAACACGGCCTGATATTGCCTTTGCAGTGGGAGTAGCAAGCCGATTCATGGAGAAGCCGCGAAAGCCCCACTTAGATGCGAGTCAAGCGCACACTAAGGTATGTTAAGGGTACATTTGATTTTGGGCTTACGTATAAGAAGAAGCATCATGTGAAGTTGTAGGCCATTGCGATGCTGACTTTGCTGGAGATTGTGACACACGATCAACCTCTTTTGGATATATGTTTAGCCTTGGATCAGCGGTAGTGTCATGGTGCGTAAAAAGACAGGCAAGCTGTGTCATTATCTGACGACGGAAGTTTGAGTATAGAGCGGCGGCGGCAATGGCAGCACAAGAGAATACATGGCTGGTACAGCTAATGGAGGATCTTCATCAACCAATAAATCAACCTACACGAATATATTGTGATAATCTGTTAGCCATAAGCTTAGCGGAGAATCTAGTTTTCCATGCGAGGACCAAGCATGTAGAAGTGCACTATCATTTCCTACGGGAAAAAAGTATTACAAGACGAGATAAAGATGGAGTATGCCAAAACAGATGATCAAGTTGCAAATATCTTCACCAAAGGTCTTGGAACTGTAAAATTCGAAGAGTTTCAAGGCGACTTGGTATGATCAGAATGTCCATGCTAAGAGAGAGTAGTCGGTGAGGGGGAGTGTCAGAGAAAAAAAAAAAAAAAAAGAGCACCGCCCACTCTCTCTCTCTCTGGATTTCTCTCGCCATTCTCTCTCTCTCTCTCTAGAATTCTCCCACCCTCTCTCTCCCGATTTCTCCAAGATTTCCTCCCTCTCTCTAGATTTTCTCTCCCCCTCTCTCTGGATTTTCTCACCGACTTGTATACCCTATAAATAGGGGTGCTTGCCCCTTTGTGTAGGGCGTGTGTGTGATGTGTGGGTGAGTGTGTACGTGAAGTGGGTGAATGTGTGGTGGAGTGAGTACATGAGTGTAGAGTGATAGAGTGAGTGGGTGTGTGCAAGAATTGTGTCCGTGTGAGGTGTGAGAGGTGTATGTGAGTGGTGTGTGTAGAGAGTTTGTAATATGCTTTATATAAAATAAAGCAATTGTTTTACTTATACATCCACTTGCTTCTCAACACCAAATGTGTAGAGTCCGACAATGAAATCTTGTTTCCTTATTTGTTTTGTTGATTCTAAATTGGTCAAGATTTGGGTCAAGATGGGTTCAAATAAAATTAGAATTCAAGAACAATTCAAGATTGATTCAATTTGTTTATTATTTTTCAAACACAATCATGAGCGGATATAAGATTTAGCGTGAAGTTTAAAAAAGAGAAGAGATGGACGAAGTGGGATTAGAGATGAAGCAATAGGCGATATAGAGAATGGCCTTAGGGTTTTGAAAGGAAATTTTGCGAGCAGGAGATTGGATTGGAAAAGATCAAGGAGGGCGAAAGAAAGAAATAATCTGATCATCGGTTGGAGTTTAAAAAGAAAGGGGACCATCGTCATCACTTCCTGCGTGCAAATCCATGCACCATAGATTTGGTTTATGCATAACAGATTAGGTCTTTGTATATCTACGAGATTCGATGCTCGATATCTAGTCATGGCATGTTTTGAGTATTAGGTATCGCTCTTTATTGAAGAAAAACTTAATTATATAGATTAGCATCTCAAATAGGTTGCGTTTAATTGTAGGATTAATCAATTTTGAAATTTGACTCATAAAATCATGTTCGTTGTCAATTGGTAATTTTAATTGATGCATATTGTGCGCCATTTTGGTTTTGATATGTCCTTAGGATCTAATTTTGATTTTTTTTTTTTTTTTTTTTTGTAACTAGTGATGAACTAGAGCTGATAGTGAGTGAAGTTCGTTGGGGTTGATTGATTGCATAGAATTATTTTAGTCTATATAAGAGATCGGTAAATTCATTACCTTGCGGCAATGTCACGACCCCTATCGACCGCAATTGAAAAAAAAAAAAGGAAAAAGAAGAAAGGAAAATAAAAAATATTAGAAAATTAGAAAATTGCAAACATTATCAAAGTCAACACCGATCATACTATGTAGTCAAATTTGGATGAAATGACTCAATTGGTGAATTGTTTAAAAAAATTTAAGTCTAGATTGACCAAATTAAAATGTTTAAGAGTGTGTTGACATCCGTATAATATATTTGACTTTTTTTGGTAATTTCCCTTGTCACCCAAGAAAATTAGTAGATTGCTAATAGCATATGGATGATAGTGTTTAGGTAAAAAGAATCTTATTTGTCCATATTATTGACACCTTTCCAAAGGATGGTAGGGTTTGGAATCATATTTACCTAAAGAATGTACATGCAAATTGTCATGACCACCAATGCTCATCCTCCGTTTTATTTTCTTCTACCTGAAATGTTTTTAAGTAAATTGCTTGTTTTTAATAGTAGGGCCTAATGATTTGTTTCACAGAGCTTTCCTTTGCATAAGCGTAAAATTCATTTCTGCAAGAAAAGATCCTTCAATATTCTTGTCCTGCCTACTAATTTCTATAGTCATTTTTTGAGTCGGTATCAGATTTTAACCAAACTACCTTTGACCATGATGGCTTCAGGGGAACAATGAATTTATTTGGGATGACAGACATTTTTTATTTAATTTTCATCAAAACAAATATGACAAGTAGAAATAAGAGGCCAGAAATGCATTAGCACGTAATAAAACACACAGTCAATGAGAATTGTGCGTATGCTTTTGACAACGAAAAATGTTAATTTGGATATTGCCGCACTTCACATTGTCATGCTTGTGAAGGCATCCTTGTCCTTGCAAGTTTCATTTTCATTTATCGAAGCGGTTTCGAGTTCTATACTATCTTTGTTATAACATAAGTGAATGTGTTGAGCACATCTCTGATCAACATTATCTATTTTAATTCAAATATTATATACCCATCAAAGCGACAAGGTGTGTGCTTGCAAATTTCATTTGCAGTGACTGAAATATGATATTTAATAAGCGCAATAATCTTCTTCACAAATATATATATTAACAATAGAGTGGTAGAAATGATCACTAAATCCCAGATCACTAAAAACTTAAAAAAAAAAAAAAATCGTAAACTAGATTCAGTCAAGACCGTAGGAGCATGATGGAAGACTATCGGATGGGGGACTATCGTCGGTTACTGAATTAGCTTTGATGACTAGGCTCCCCTCCGTTGTGGAATTCGCGAACGCGATCCTCAAGTTGTCGCAACGAGCTTCGATGCGGTGGTAGCTTTTCTTCCACCAAGGCCCGAACACGTACCTGCCCTGCATCCTCAAGCCCAGCCCGACGGCTACCGTACCTACGGACCTCCGCTCTCGATCCATATCCTCGACCGCCTCCTCTTCCACCCCCTCCGCCTCGGGCCTGTCCATCGTCGTCATCCTCGCATCTATCACTGCCTCCCGCCACCCCCGCAGCTCGAACGGCTCTGCCGTCCCCACTGCCAAGGTACACGCTACGTCCCAATGGTAGTAAACAAAGGACTGGACCTCATGGAAGAAGAAGTTCCCCCATCTCCTTCTTTCTCCGCCAAGAAAGCGGCTCTCAAGTAGCCGTGTTGGGTGCAGCGATCGTGAGATTGGACACGATCAGCGCAGCAACTCCCAATGTGGGGGTATTGAGGTCTCACAAGGCACGTGAACAGGATCGAAGCCGGCAGCACCATCAAAAAAGATATTATCACACCAGTCAGCACCCAACAGTGAACGGGAGATATACATCGTCGCATCGGATTCGAAAGGGGGGCATGTGGCTGAGGCGGGTGGGGACGGTGAGGAAGGTAGGATGCGCCGCGTTCATCGGGCTGATGTCTGCTCGGCAGAGGATGAGAGGCGGGGTAGGCCATGGCCGCTGTTGCCGAGCGGAATGCGGAGGAGCCATGGAAAGAGGAAAAAGGCCGAAAGTGAAAACCTTGGCATAAAATGTAAAATATTGACAGGGTGTGCTCCCACAACGACAAGATTTTTGACGAAATTAAATAAAAAAGAATTCCACCGGTTGGGATTCTTTAGTTAAAAAAAAATCTTAGGGAATTGATAAAGCTTTATTGGAAAATCATCAGCATGAAATATTTGGCATTCCATGCAGAAAGACCAGTTTAAAGATCTTTATTATAAGAGAAATAAATTTAGGATATCTATTGGCAACATCTACAACGTAGAACATTTTCACACTTGCAATTGTGAAAAAAATATATATATATTCATCATTTAACAAAATGAACACAGTTACCAAAATTAATGCTTGAATCCTTATTTATATAACTTAATGTAACAATAAATTCAACTTGAGCCAAAGCAATCCAGTCAAAAACCAATTCATGATCATTTTTGTAACCAACCAAAATTGAAATTTATTCAGATATTTATGCTATATTGAATTTGTTTGATTAAATTTTTGTCTTTCTTCCCTTTTCTATATTTTTGTATAGCCCAACTTTTCAATGTGCTAGCCAAATTTCAATTTAACATATCTTAAGTAGATAAGTATATATTGTGTCTAAGTTCAGCAAATACCACAATGAGACCCATTATAGTGTACAAAATTTTTCGCTTGTTCGATAATGTTTTGGAATCTCATTAAATTAGTGAAATACATGTGTTATGTGAAATCATTGTCACAGTACACTATGAAAAATTGAGTTTTATAATTGTCATCACCTAACCCTTTTGAGGGAGAGAGAGTCAAGTTTGGGGGGTATTATCAATTTTGGGCCGGATGGCCTTTCATTGACTCAAGTTCTCACAAACGCATACCTCACACAACATCGGTGTTCATGTTTTTAATCATTTAAACCTATGTGAATTTTGACTAAAAGTCGCCACTAGCCCTTTTACCTAATTATGTTAGCACTAAGACTTACATTCTTTCGGTACCTAACACAGTCACATGCTAGCTAACGCCATAGCAGCCTAACTAAGAGTTTTAATAACATCCTAACCGTTCTAGAGTAGGAAAGTAACATCCAAAATTGAAAAGCACAATCAATTATAATTGTAATAGGAAGCATGCAAGCATCCTAAAATTGTCCCTAAAAGAGAAAAAGACAATCAAAAAGAAGAAGCCTATTGTAAAGCCATAAAGGCTTGTCAATTTTGGATTCACTCTTTTTAGGGTTTTCAATTTTTTTTTTAAAATTATTTTCTAAACTCTAATTTTTTTATTGATTTTCAAATTTTCTAAATATTTTATTATTTCTAAAGTTTTTAAACATTTTTATCATTTCTGAATTTCTAAATTTTTCTTTTTCGAATTTTTAATAATAATAATAATAATAATAATAATAATAATAATATTATTATTATTCGTTTTTTACTATTTTAACACTAAAAAAGAAAAGAATTCGAATAGGATCGGGAGACACGGCGACTAAACCGACCCGGACGACTAAATTTTTACGATTTTTAAAATTAAAAAGAAAACAAGCAAGCTCGAGGCCCACCACTTTTTCTTTCTACGACCCATTACAGTTAAAAGCCCGAAACCCATTTAATTTCTCTATCTTCCTACTCCGGCCCTTTTTTCTTTTCTTTTTTTTTTTTTTTTTTTTGCGTTTTTCTCTCTTTTTCTTTTATTGTTTTTGTCTTTTACTATTTTGTCTTCTTCTTCTTCTTCACTTTGCATCTTTCACTGATGCTGGACAACCACCAGTAACTCCACAAGCATTTTTTTGGGTAAAGTTTTTTTTTTTTTTTTTTTTTTTTTTGGGTAAAGAGTAACTCCACAAGCATTCATTCCCAAAAAAACAAAAAAAATACGAATCCACACACACCAACTCGGACGTTGGAGAATGTATCGCAAAGTCGCACGAAGACACAGCAAAATACAAAGAAATCGAGCAGGATTCGACGAATATTAACGCCAAACCTGAATCGGCTTCGACTTTACGCGTAAAAATTCCTCGGCCTTCCTTCAGGCATTCTAGCAAACGCACGATGCGCATTTCGGACAGCAAGCTTGAGGCTTTAGTCTCGATATATGAAGGATTGAATCGACATGATTAGGCATGGATCAACCAATATTTCTATGCAAGATGCCTACGGTGATCTTCGAGAAAAAATGAATTTTGAGATCGGGGGTGTCGAGAAAAGAGATCCTACCTGGGGTTTGGGCTTCCGAGGGCGGTAGTGAACGGCGGGATGTGGGCGGTGGAGTGAAAAACTCCCCTTTTATCTTACTCTCTCGCGCGCCCCACTTCTCTCTCCGTCACCAATCTCAACCGAATCTTTTCCTCAGCCAATTCTAGTCCTGAAATTTGTTATCGTTGGAAGATACGATACTGACCTAGAATGTATCTCAAAGAGATGCAGATAATCTCCATGGCCTCAGCTACGCCTCCACCGCCCTCCCAGGCGCTGCCGCAGCCGCCCCCTCCAGGTTCTACCAGCGGGAACTCCCTCGTCCATGTCCGACGACGGCCGGCACCAGTCCTGGGGCGAGACGTGAAAAAAGAAGAAACGCAAGCGCAAGTGGAAGTGGAGGAAAAGTAATTGATGATAATTAAAATCTTATCTACTAACCATGATTCTATGTTTAGAAAGAAATTATAAATATGAAGTGACAGTCAAAAAAACTATTTCTTTCATGTTTAACGCTTGAAGATTATTAACACTTCAAATGAGCTCTTTAAGTTCTTAACAAAACATTTTATATAGATTGAATAAGACTCTAAAAAGTGGTTGACGTAATCTCAATTCAAAATTACTTTGAACCGGATCGTAATACAATCAAGCGTTTATTCATGCAACTCTCTCCATTTTTTTTTTTTTTGGTCATTTACCCAAAATTCAATTTATACATATTGTTGATTGGCTAAAGGCAAAGAATGCATAAAAACATTAACGTATGGGCTCTTTGCAAATGCGTGAGCCTGGCCTAGCATCACCCTTTGCATATCACGGGTTTCAACAAAGTTAATTGAAATTGAATATGGTAACGGTGGTTGCAATTTCCTCCATATTGTAAATTTGAAATAACTCGTATTTTTCTTTAGACTCACTAGTTAAAAGTCTTACAGCCATGCGGTAATCATGGATCTGGTTTTTATTAATTCTCTTGTCATTACGATTAATGCATGGATTTTTATTTTTATTTTATTTTTTGGACTATGCTTGCATGACCTTGGGCCATCCATTTTTGTATAATGGGCAAGTGAACATAAATTTGCCATGTGTGCAATATTTGAAGAAACAAATCTAATGATGTCCAAGAAGAGAAATTCATGAGGAATTGACTCCTATTTCATATGATGGATATTGGTCCAAAATCAAAAAATTGATATCACTTAAGTCAAATGTTGAAAATTTACATATTATAAATACAAATATTCACATTTCATAAATTTTGCACTTATAACATAAAATCAGAAATTCTTCGTATACTATTATTACCATAATATTAAAAAAAAATCATTGTTGCACTTCGTTCTGATAAATTTTGTGAACGCCTTCATGAAATACTGGAAAGTTTTGAAAAAATTGAAATATTAAATGTACATTTGGTCATTTATGAAATCCTGAAAGATATGACTTTTTTTCTTTCTTTAAATTTTACGACGTTATCTCTGACTTTTATTTATTACAAACATTTGGAAATTTTCAAAAATATTCAATATCAAATACTGAATTGTACAATTAATCCGTTTTTAAAACTTAGAGTAGAAGTCCAAGTAGTATGTCTTTACTATAAATAGAAAAATTTTATTCCAGACGAGTATCTTATTATTATTGTTGCTGTTGTTATTATTAGTAGCGGTAGTATTTTACATTTTCTTCGCATTATTTCTTAAATCGCGTCTGAAATCAAAGAGTAATGTTGCACGATCTTTGGACAGGTGGACCCACCTGTACATGCTTACAAAGTCCAAGCATTACATGCAAAATTGCCGAGACATTTTACATTCTTTGTGAAAATTGGAAAGTTTTCAAAAATCCTATTTAGCATATGTATTAGAGTATATAAATGAGATGTTCATCGATTACGAGGGTCATTAAAGGTAATATCGCGTTTTTTAAATTTGAAAATAAAACATATTAACTTGTTAGTTAGATTGACTACAATAATTAATTAGAGATAGTTTCTTTTTTTATTAGCCAATAAGTGATTTATCAAACACCTTACATCGAAATGCGAACTCGTTAGCAGAATTCTTAATTTTCCAAATGAAATATGTAAATTGATTCATAATTATATGGTATGTATATTTTGGATTTTAGTTAAAATAAATGATCAATTTTAATGTGTTACGCATACTCATTACATAAGACTCGGAGCGACGAGAGTGCCGAATAATAATCATAATTTTCAAGTTTATTTGAAAAGGCAAATTATCACTTCAAGTCTTGGTAATTTGTATACATGAACGTATTATCGTTGAAGAATTCTTGTTACATAGCCAAATGTGAAATCGAACTTTTAATTTTAGTTTGAAAATTGACAAAAAGAAAAATGGCATGACTTTATTTTCCAAAATTGATAAAGATATTTAAAAACAAAATTAGTTTTAAGATCGCCTACCAACTATAATAGTAAAAATAAAAATAATGGTCATGACTAAACAAAAATGTAATGAATAAACAAAAACATCGAACTCGAAGATTCTCATGTTCTCATTCTTTATAAGTATTCTTCCAGATTTCGGAATTAGGGATTTTTAAAAATAAAACAACGAAATTTTGTTAACTATATCGATATGCAATCTAACTCAAAATTTATATTTATAGTCCTCGCGATGCAATTAACATGGCTTTTCGATAAGCCCCCGCTAGCACTCTAGGCCTTGGCACATTTCGATTTTGAAGGTCAGGTCAGAAAGCCCTTTGTATAGCCTGACCCTCCCTCCATCCAACCGTAGTGGCATGGAAATTATGCCATCCTCGGGCATGATTGCTTGCCACCTTTGGAAGACCTTAAGCAAAATTCGAATCAATGCGCATTTGAGGAAGATGGGGATGCCGAAAGTGACAAGGGAAAGAATTAATCCGGCCCAAATTGGACGGAGCTTGATTGATGACCACATTGACCAGGACAGGATCTACTACGTGATCGAGACGTGCCCTAGTTTGTTGCTAGATCTGACCTTGTTTCCAACCGAGCCTAGCTTGATCAATGATTGGAAATTTTCTTTGCTCAAGGCATTCTCTCCATTAATTGTTATTATACTTTTTTTTTCTATTCCTCATATTTCGATTATCTTTTTCATATCACCACGTGACTAGTTAACTTTGCTATATTTTGAAATACGAAAATGCGCTGCCAAGTTGTGGTCCCATTGTCCCCTTTACTTCGATGTCCAAGTGTGCCCAAAGAAGTTATCAAATTTTTCCCAGCATTGAATCAATTGTTTAGATTTGCAAGTATAGAGTGTCCAAATTTACATTGAGCGAGCACATATTTCATAGATGAATTTTGACAATTAGATGCATTTGTACCATTTAATTTTGTGTATACCTGAATATTATGATTTGTGTCCAATATAGCATAACTCTGTGTAATAGCTAATATAAAATTAATTTTTTTCTAGGGTAGAGTCGTATCTATGGTTTTGATTATAGATAGGTCATGAACATCTTTGAAATGCGTCAAATTACTGATTAGAGGTCTAATTTTCATTGCCCATCGCTTTCAATTGACTGTCTCCTTTATGGACTCTCATAATTTAGCATTATGTTGATTGTTGACTAAATCACTAATGCCATTTGTCTATTTAATAGATAATTTCTGGTTGCTCAAGCTTAGAACAACTTATGCATGTCATTAATTGATTTAATTTCTTGATCTTATTACACATACTTGCTAAATTGTGTCTGATTGTTTTCTTTCCGTCTTTTCAACAAGTAGGCTTGTCTTTTTATTTTTTTGGTTAGAAACGGAAATATTTCGTTTACTAAGCAAAGATGAGAGGTCTTGTAAATGGGCTTCATTACATAAAAGGTACAACAAAGTTTGAGGAGGAGAGAAGACCCAATTCAGAGATAAGTAATTTTTTATGGGCTTTGGCTACCTAGTCTGTTACAAGGTTGGCCTCTCTGCAGTAATGGACAATCTTAATATTTGAGAATGCCCGCATTTTTCCTTGCACATACTGACAAGAGATTGACTCTCCCAACTCAACTCTTCTGAACTGTTCATAACTTTAACCAGTTGCATGTTGTGTGACTCAAAAATAAGCACTTCGTATCTTTTAGAAAAGAAGTAGTTGAGGGCTTCCATAAAGCTAGGGTTTCAGCCATCAGGGGAGAGGAACCTCGAACCGATTCAGCCGTTCCTTCCACCATCCTTCCACCCGAATCCCTGCAGATGCAATCTATGTTTTTCTATCCCGTTACGT